>JADRCD010144595.1:25892-56145 GCA_019843815.1 Montemys delectorum
TCTTCTTCTTCTTCTTCTTCTTCTTCTTCTTCTTCTTCTTCTTCTTCTTCTTCTTCTTCTTCTTCTTTTTCTTCTTGCTGAGTGATTCAAGTTGCAATCAGGTGCCCTAACACAATTCTACAGGTGGCCTGACTTAAATGCACACAAACCCAAAAACTACTCTTTATATCTTGGAGGGCAGCTCAGTGGATAAAACCACTTGTCATACAAGACTGAGGATGTAAGTTCAGGTGCCCAGGAGTCATACCAATGTCATGACCAGAATGAGATTGTAATCCAGGTGCTCTAGTGAGAAATGAGAATGCAGGGAAAATTGAGAATTTTCACCAACTAACTAGGCTACTTTTCACATGCAGCAGAAAGCAAAAGGTGAAGGAATGCGTGGACCAACAACTGGATTGTCCTTTGACCTCTTCCCATGCACACAACACACATGTGCCTGAACTACAGATGATTGAATTATGAAATGACACCTTTTCTGAGGTTGGTCCCATGCAGGCTGAGAAATCATGTTGTATTCCATTTCTGGTTTCATGTTCAAATATTTTCACAGGATACTTATCTGTCTTCAAATTTCTTTAACCAATCTCTCTGCTTTTTATCAAATTATAGTAAGTGCCATGATTTAATTTGAAGAATCATAATCATATATTTGAAGTATTCTGATTTAATGTCAATGTTATTTTGTCTTATAGTTAATAACTTTTCATATTTGTTTATTAAATCATATATATACTTCTGGAAAATGATGTCTTATATTCTTGACCATTACTTCTGCATTTACTCTGTACTTGTCTCTTTAAAAATGTATGCATTGACAAATGTATAGTACATTAAAAGATGCTGCCATGATGCAGAATGAAAGCTGCCTGTGCATATGTGCATACATAGCTGGGCAAAATGCTGGAAATAAGAGACAGTGTGCTCAACCTCAAAGTGTATTTACATAAATTTCTCCCTGTTACGAAGGCTCAGGAAACATTATCGAGGAAGAATAACCTTAAAGAACATTCATGGAGCTTATCATGACTTCCCTTCAAAAGGCCCAACAAGCAGATGAGTCTGATGAAGATATTTACACCCAACCAATGGAAAGCTACTACTGACCCCTGTGGTTGAATTAGGGAAAAGCTAGAAGAAGCTGAGGAGGACCACCCTATAGGAAGACCAACAATCTCAATTAACTCAGACCCCTGATATCTCTCAGACACTGAACCACCAACCATGCAGCATACACTAGCTGATAGGAGGCTCCCAACACATATATAGCAGAGGATTACCTAATCTGGCCTCTGTGACAGAAGATGCGCTTAAACATCAAGAGACTAGAGACCCAAGGGAGTGGGGAGGTCTGGTGGGGTGGAGGTATGGACACCTTCATGGAGACTGGAGGTAGGAGTTATGGGATGTGGACTAGACAGAGGGTGGTTCAGGAGGGGGATAATATCTGGACTGTAAAAAAAAGATTAAATAAAAAATTACAAAGCAAATAAGCAAAAGAAAAAAGGAGTAGCAAAACAAACAAAAAATAAATAGAAAGAATGTAGAGAAAGAATTTAAGAGCAACCTAACATTCTCATATAGATGATGTAGGTGGCTCCAGGACCATGTCCTGAGGTGCTTACAAACAAGTGATAGCTGCTGGGAGAGGGAGAATCATTATATGTTTTTTTTTCTTTTAAATAATATGAGCAGTGGTAGAAATCCCATATTTCAGTGTACAGACCCACACCCAGGGAAGGGTGTGTAGTACTAAGAAGAGTTCGTAGGCTGAAGAAGCCATAAAACAACTTGAGGTTGAAAGGGGGTTGTACTGAAAAATTTGAAAATTATATGAGGGAATAGGAAACATACATATGATCACATTTCATTGTATGTCTCCATGAAATTCTGAGTAATAAATACTAGTTTTAAGAGGGAAATAACACAGTATATAGCCTTTCATCTTTTGTTTTATTCTTTTTAACCACAGCTGTGAAGTTTTTACCACCTGAAATATTCTTAAAAATACACAGACAGTTCTCTCTGATATGCAGCAGCCGTGTTTAATAGGATACTGTTTATAGTTTTGTTCCAGTGATACTCTGTATGCTTAGGTGTCTGTTAAATGACTAATTTGGTTCAAGTCCTTGCTAATTATCTTAAGTCATAGACACACCAAGTTCATAAATCAAAAATAGGGCCACAACATCTTTATTCTTGTCTTTGAGTCATTTAAACAAGCACAAGTCTTCTACGAGCTCTTTCTCGCCAGCATTCAGGTCAGGTGGTGTTCTTACAGTCTCTGCTCTGCTTCTCCTCCGAGCTTCTTATAAGAGTCTCTGCCATCCAGTGCCCGATGCTGATTCATTTGCCTTTTCTAAAGCTGGAAACCTGCCTATGTAAGAAATGGAAATATATACATCCCCAGTGATGGCTCAGCAGAAGAATGCACTTTCCTTTAGGCCTAGCAACTTGTGTTTCATCCCTATAACCTACACAGTGGAAGGAGAGGACCAACCCCCATTTGCCACTGTACTATGACCTCCAGGTGTCATGCAAAGCATACACACTCACACATAAGTATTCATACTGACATGAATAAATAAACGTGATAAAATAAAAGCAACTCTGGTCCAAATTTGAAATGATATAAACATATGGACACCATTTAGACTGTCTCTATGTTTTACTTATGTTACTGCATGTGTGTTGGCCAGTAGAGGGTCTTGGAACCCAATAGCTGAAGTTACATATGTTTATGAGCTGCCTGATATGGGTACAGGGAACCAAACTTAAGTTTATCATCTGGAAGATCATCATGCTTTTCACTGACAGGTTATTTTTTTTTCATCTCTGTGCACAGAAATTAAAAAAAAAAAAGCTTAAAAGCTTCTTAGAAATGGAAAAGAATATAATAAAACAAGTAGTCTGTAAATTGTTAACATTGTATCTTTATTCATTTTTATTAGCTAAGTTTTCTCTTCCCATCAGAAGCATTTTGCACATTTCTTCCTAAACTTATATCTCCACATTTTATATACATGTTTTATCAGGAATAAATTTATAATTATTGTTCAGGAAATGTTTCATCTTTTATATTATGCATGATAGCTCTTTTACTACTCTTCTTTATTCATTAAAAGACATAAAATAATTACTAGCATTATGGAAAGCTCAGTCTTTTCTAGACAAACTATTTCAAAAGCATCACATGTTTTCATTTTATAACAGTTTCAAGCATAAAAGTAATGGTGGTAATTTTTATTATTACTTTCTACATATTATGTACTGTTATCATAAAAAAATGGGAGCCAGGGTGTCAGTATCACACAGAAAGCTTTAAGGAAGCTGAGAAGGGTAAGAGTTTCCATCTATGTTGGGGGATAGTATTTCAGCAGGGTTGCTGATTGTGAAGTTCATTCAAGATGTATAAATTTGTTTGTAGGGATGTAAAACTTCATACATTGCATTTTTATATTGGTGCTTACATTTTAAATCATTATCTTGACACACAGAAGACTTAGGGACAATGTTGCAAGTCTCATATCTTATTTGCAAATCCCATCTGTACGAGACATGAATTCCTTGCCTGTGGAGAAGAAACGACATTCACTGTGATTCTAATGATCACTCCCAAATACTTGTTTGCCTCAGGCAGTTCTGGAGACTGCAGGTAAGAGTGAGGTTCCCTAATGTCAGTGCAGAAGAAAGAGATTGAGTGTATACTGCCTATACCAGATCTTACTTCTACAAGACATTGCTCTTCAGAGGCTACTCCCTACATACAGCCTGGGCACTTTCTTATGTTGATTCTGACCAGTGTGGAGTACCCAGACTTCAGATATCACCATATTAAAAAATTAAGTTTTTTAAGAGAATCAAGTTCACTATGGACTCATGCTCTTTGTAAGAAATCAGTCCATGAACAACTGAAGGGTCACATGAGCATTTTAGCTCCTGCAAAGGTTATACTAGTTGATAACTATGAAAAAAACAATACTTATCTAACAAAGACTGAGAAGTCTTATAAAAATATAAGCAAATATTCAGCTTACTAAGTAACACTTTTTGAAAAGCACTGGACATGACTATACAGCAATTAAAGCAAATTTGCATGGAACACTCAGTGATAGAGTATGTGACTATAGCAATTAGAATCAGTTACCACTTTTTCATTTTGTGTATTTGATTTTATCATTTGACTCAAGTATAATAGGTTGTTTATGAATTTTGTTGTAGTCTTAGAAAAAATTATATATTTGACTCGTATATTTTCCTTGTATATCTCCCAAGGTTGGTTTTTTTTTTCTCTAATGAAGAGCATTAACAAATAATTGTGATCATTGATTAATCAACTTCCTCTTGAAATTATTTCTTTTTCTGTTATTAGAAATAAACATTTTCCTCACATAATAAATCCTCATTATTGTTCCCTTTCCTTTACTCCTCTTATTTCCTCCCCTCTCCTTTATGTCCATTACCTTTTTGTTTTTTATCATAAAATAAACAGTCTTCTAATAGATAATAAAATATACTAAGATAAAACAAAAACTAACTCTTTTGGTTTTGGACAAAACAAAAACGATACAGGGAAAGGAACCCAAGAGAAGGCACAAGAATCATAGACCCACATGTTTACAAATTCAGGAATCCCATGTGTTGTGGATGGGCCTGGTGCTGTTTGTATGCTAATTCCGCTCTCCTGGGAGGGGTTGCGAACAAGGAGTAAGTCATATATACTCAGGTGACTTCTTGTGAACCAATCCCCTAATGAGAAAAGGAGCCAATCACTGGGCAAATAGGAGGGACTTCTGGGTTGTATGGAGAAAGAGAGGAAGCAGAAGAGAGTGAGGTCCTTTTGGAGAAGGGTAGAGTGAGGACAAGATGTAGCTATGTGTCTCCCGGTTTGAATTGCAGATTTGGATCCATCAGGATTAGCCACCTGAGGATGGATATTTAATAAGGCTTACAAGATTAGGATTTTAGTTGCTGCACCCAGTGATTGAGTTACCTTCGTTTCTGAACTAACTTTCTATTGCGTTTTCCTTCATGCAGTAGCTCGTCTGGGTTCAAGTGAGAAAAGCATGGGTTTACTTGAGGTGCACCACAAAGGCCGTGGGAGATTTGAAGCGTGGGGTTGGTGTGGTAACGCGACAGTGAGATCCTACTGAGCTGGGTGGAAAGATTATGGAGTTCTGAGTCATTCTCCACGACATAAAAACAGGCTAGCCATTACCCGCCAAGAGTGTGGGAACGTGCTGGTTTCATCAACACCCATAGGAATACTAAAGTGGAAGCCATGGTACATAAACAGAGGTCCTGATGCAGACCTGCACATGCTGCCTCAGTCTGTCTATTCAGATGAGCTATGGTGATGTTAGAGGGCATAGTTTCATGGTATGCTCCATTACCTCTGGCTCTTACACTTTTTCTGTCTCTTTTTCCACAAGGTTCCCTAAGCCTCAGGGGATTTAGTAGAGACGTCTCCTGTAGGGATGAGTGTTCCAAAGGCTCTCACTTTCTGCATAATGCCTGAGGGTGGGCCTCTGTATTTGTTTCTACCTGCTGCAAGATGAAACTTTTCTGATAATGGCTGGGTAAGACACTGACCTACAGCAAAGTATTTTTAGGCATCATTTTATTGCTACATTCTTTTAATAGAAAGGAGTACTTTGTTTCATCCAATGTCCTTTGGCCATCTAGTCTCAAATTCTAGGTCACCAAACCAGTATCATGTATGGGTTCTATTTCATGGAGTCGACCTGAAGCCATATCAAATATCGTTCATTATTTCCACAGATTTGTGTCACTATTGCCCTAGCATATCTTTCAGGCTAGGATTGTGTTTACATTTCTCCTTTAGTAACCTCTAAGAGTACCTTTCTGTAACAAAGATATTACCAAATAGGTGTAAAGCATCTAAGTAGTCACAAGACCTACTTTTCTATGTTTAGTGGATTATGTACATGTTGTCCTTAGCAATGGGTCCTTGCCATCCATTTGTGGAGAGCACCCTTCAGTTTTGGTAACAGACTGGGTTGTTTGGCTATTCTCATGGGATCCCTTTGGCTAACAGCTCACCTAGATGTAACTCAATACTAGTAGTGAAGGCTTTATTTGGTGACAATTGATTACCAGTGGGACTCTGTACTGCTCATTATTTGGTGATTTCATTTAGATCACCATTATATGTGTGGGTAGTTTAGAAAGCTTCTCTTATATTAGGGTTCTATACAAAAATCTGATATGGTCCTTTATTTTAGATGTTTACCCTCTTCTTCATACCCCTTCTGATTTAATTCTCCTGTTCCTGCAGAATGCATAACTGTCTATTCTATATTCATTTCCTAACAAGAACTATCTGCCCACGTTCCTCAGTTTCTTACTGTATCTATGCTTAGTAGTATTACAGACTGTATCCTGATTAGATTGACTTAACAGCTAATATCTACACACATGCAAATACACACCAAGTTTTTCTTCTGAGTTAGGATACGCCATACACAATGATTTTTTTCTAGTCCCGCCATTTACATAGAGCTTTCATTTTTTAACTGCTGAGTGATAAATGCTGTACTGTGTGCCTGTACCACATTTTCTTTATTCATTTTTCTGTTGAGGTATATCTTGGTTGTTTCTAGTTTCTGGAATGTCCTTTAGACAAATGTCCAGGGGTTTTATAGAAGGATCTTTAGGTAGATCAATTCCCATCCTCTTGAGGAAATGCCACACTGAATTCCATTCTGTCTGTATAAGAATCTAATCCTACAAGCATTGGATTGGTGTTCCCCTTACTCCACACGCACTCCAGCATGAGTATCCTGTTTTGTTTGTTTGTTTGTTTGTTTTGTCATTTTGATAGGTATAAGATGAAATCTAATAGTAGTTTTGACTTGCATTTCTCTGATCGTAAAGCATGATGAATATTTCTATAAGTATTTCTCAGTTACTTGAATTTTCTGTTTGAAATTTTGTTTAGATCTGCACCTCACTTTTAATTTGTTTTTTTTTTGTTTTATTGATATATAGATTTTGAATAATAGTTTTCTATCATATATGAAGTTAATAAAAATCTTTTTATATTATATAAGTTAACATTTGTCCTTTGCCATGAAGAAGCTTTTCAATTATATTAGATAAAAATTATTACTTGTTTATCTTAGTGCCTGTGCTAATGGTGTTATCTTCAGGAAGTCTTTTTCCTGGGAAAATGAGTCCTACTTTATTTCCCATTTTCTATTCTATTGGGCCGAGTGTATTTTGATTTATGTTGTGGGCATTGCTCCATTTGGAGTTTATTTTTGTTCAGGATATATGGATCTGTCTGATTTTTTTTTTAATATACAGATGCCCCTTTTGAGCTGCACAATTGGCTGAGGATGCTGTCATCTGTCCAGTATGTATTTTTGGATATTTATTAAAAAAATCATATGTCTATAGGTGTGTAGATTTATTTATGATCTTAAATTCAATTCCATTGGTCAACAATTCCATTGGTCTTATGTCAATACCCTGCTGTATTTCACTGCTATAGATTTATAATACCATCTCAAATTGAAAGTTGCAATACCAGCTTGTGGGACCCTGAAGGGCAGTCTGTGTTTTTGGTTGATGGAGGCTTGCTTCCAGAGATCCAATAGAGTATTCTACAAGGGACAGAATAAAAAGCCTTGCCCCCAGACATAGATGCCTGACACCATGAGCCCTCCAACTCCATTATTTTGTGTGATCTATCACATAGATTATGCTCCAAACTCCCAATATTCTGCTATATTCTGGCTAAACCCCACCCCCAGTTAACTCACTACAGCCAGGTATGCTTCACTCCACAGTTACCTGAGAACAGACAGGTTGCTCAGTCCACCATATAAAGGGCTGTTTGCCCCTCCCCCTTCTCTTTGTCTTTTTGTCTCTTCTCTCTTAACTTCTTTCTCTTGTCTTTACTCTTCCTTCCCCCTTCTCCACGTGTCCATGGCCAGCCTCTACTTCTCTACTTTTCTCTCTCCCTTTCCTTTCTAAAATAAAATACCTTAAGACCATGGGTTGCCACCTTTTATCCAGACTAGTCATGTTGGTCCAGTGTTTGCAGCCACAAGACCAGACTGGCAACCTTCACCCTGTGCTCAAGTAGGAACAACTGGGGGCTGCTGCTGCTTCCCTTTCCTGCCCTCTTTTCTCCCTTTGTTCTCAGCTCTTCCACAGTATCCGGCCTTCCCTGCAATGTCCAGGTGCTAGAATCTGTTGTCCTTGGCCTCTGTAAGGCCAGGATTGTCCCCTTTCTACTGCCACCATCGACTAGGATATGGCTCATGACAGCCAGATGCCCACCTGGGAGGGGTGGAGAGTGCAGGCAGCCTTCCATGTCCACCCTTCCAGTATACCGGAACTCTAGTGGTATGTGGGTTTTCCTTCCCACCCATTTAATCCCCTCACCACCTGGCAGTGGCAGTGCCCGGTGCCCAGTGCTGCCGTGGCAGCAGCGGTGGTAGTGGCAGTGGCAGAGCATGCGGCACAGCACATCTGTATATCTTTTATTATTATGGATAATTTTAGAACTTCTGGTGGTTTGGAAAACTGTAAACGTGACCTTTTAAAGTGGATTTAGGCAATGTAACTTCTGTTTCTATTTTGTGGAGTAATTTTAGGGATAATTGTGATTAACTCTTGCCAATAGAGTAGGATATTGAAGTCCTGCACTATCTGTTTATGAGGGTCAATATGTGTGCCAATCTGTAGTAATGTTTCTTTTCCAAACTTGGTTGCTCTTTATTTTAGTGCATAGACCTTAACAATTGTAATACTCTTTCTGTGGATTTTTTTATTTGATAATTATTCAGAGTCCTTCCTTATCTCTTCTGATTATTCTTGGTTTGATGGCTATTTTGGTAGATATGAAAATATCTATAGCAGGTTGATTCTTAGGTCCATGTGCTTGAAATAGATTTTTCTATCCCTTTACCCTAAAGGGAAATTAAGGCTTGTTTCATGGATGCAGATTAAAGATGGAGGCTGTTTACACAGCCATCTGTTAGTCTATGATTTTAGCTAAAGAATTGAAGCCATTGATATTGAGAATTATCAATGTTATTTTGTTTATTTTGTTGTTGTTGTTGGTGGTGGTAGTAGTAGTAGTAGTAGTAGTAGTAGTAGTAGTAGTAGTAGTGTGTGTGTGTGTGTGTTGCATTTTCTCCTTTGGATACTTTGATCTGATTTTACTTATTCTTATGTTTCCTTAGGTGAGGTTAAATTCTTTAGGTTGAAATTTTGTTTCTAGTGTCTTTTATAACACTGGATTTGTAGGTAGATATTGCTTAAATTTAGTTTTAACATGAAATGTCTTATTTTTCCATTTACTGTGAATGTAAGTTTTGTTGTCTGTTGTCACCTGGTATAGCATCTGTGGTATCTTACAGTTTGTAGAACATCTTCCTAATTTCTTCTCGTTTTTAGAGTCTCCATTGAGCAATCAAGTGTAATTCTAATAAGTCTGCTGTTATATGTTATGCAGTTTATTTCCCTTGTAACTTTTAATAATAGTTCTTTGTTATGGGAGAATAGCTTTTTGATTATTGTGTGCCAAGGAGACATTATTTTCTTGTCGAGTCTATTTTGTACTCTTCGTGATTCTTGTACCCTGATAGGCATCTCACTTTCTTTAAGTTAGGGAAATTTTCTCCCGTGATTTTTTTTGAAAATATTTTCTGTAACTTTGACCTTTATTCATCTCCTGTCTCTGTTCCCATTATTCTTGTATTTATTCTTTCACAATGTCAGATTCCCTGGATGTTTTATCCTGGATTTTTTATACTTAACTCTTTGATTGAGTTAGGTACCCATTCTTTCTATCATATCTTTAATGCCTGAATATGTGTCTTCCCATTCCTGTATTCATTTGAGGAGAATTGTCCCCGATGTTCCTACCTGAGTTCCTAACGGTGTATTTCCGGGTTAACTCCAAGTTCATATTTCTTTGTTGATCCTATTTCCACTTTCAGATCTCTAACTGTTTTATATATTTCCTTCAACTCTTTGTTTGTGTTTTCATAGATTTCATTAATTTCCTCTCTAAAGATACCTGTATTATTTATAAAGATTCTTTTAAGGGCTTTGTCTTTTGCTTTAGCTGTGTAACAATACTCAGAGCCTGCTCTGGTTGGCCGCTACTGGAGTCATGTTATCCTGGCTGTTACTGATGCTGTTTTCATTCTGATATGTGGGTGTTGGGTTTGGGAAGATTTTATTTCTATGTGCTGTAGTGTGGCCTCGTCTTTGTTGGGTGAATGCTTTGTTCCTTGGCATGTTGCCCTTTCTGTTCCTTAAGTGTGGAACCTGTGTGTTGCCTTGTAGAAAATTCTTTTGTGATCTTGATATGTGTGGCCACTGGTGATTTCAGGGTAATATGTGTTTATAGGTATTGGGAGCTGACACTTAGAAATGGGGGTAGACTGGTAGACGGTGGTCTTTGCTCCACAGGAGAGAGGAGAGCAAGGTGGTATACTAGGATCTGGTTAGACCTGGGAATGAAAACAGAGAATGAGGAGAGACAGCAATAGATTGCTTGCTTCCAAGGTAAGAATGAGACTTATGAGACTTGGGAATTAGATTGCGGTAATCAGAAGATGTGAAGCCCTGAAATTAACCTACCTGCCTTGATGGCTGAAGTGGCCTGCATGTTCCCATGGGATTTCTACTCGAGTTGGGATCTACAATAAAGCAAAAAGTGGGCATGCAGCAGGTCATGTGCTTCAGAGATGGATATGAGATTAGAATATTGAATTTGGACTAAACAGGGAGAGGTAAAGATCTGCAACTAGCCTATGTGTTTCCATCACTAAAGTGGCCTATCAGTTCCCAGGAAGGCCTGTTGATTTGGAGTGCTGGAATTAAGCAATAAGGGGGGAGGAAAGTTGGGGGGAGGGGGAAGACTGAGCTATCCACTGGTGAAGGGGCAGGAGCTACAAGGAGACTTGAAATTACTACAATTAAAATGTTTTAGGATGTAAAATGGTTGCTTAATTTTAACAAATTTTAGCAATTCAAAATGATCAATAAAAATGGTTTCATTGTTTTTGCTAATGTAATAGATAGTATATGCAAAATGGCTGTCACATAATGATTGAAGAAGATAGAACTTATAAAAGTAAATTGTTGAGTAACAAACACATGGATGATGGTGGCTATATTGTAACCTGACTTTTAATCATTCCAGAACATATCCAGGAGTGAGAAAGCTGGGATAGAGAACAAGTATATATTCAGCCTTTTTAAGGAAACTCCATATTAATGATCGTAGTAACTATAATAATTTATGGTAAAGACAATTGTATAATGCACATTTATTCAGGCCATTAACAATATACAGGCTAAATAACCAGCCTACACAATCAATAAAATAATAGATAAAGAAAAGGTACTATATGTATCTATTAACTGTTGTTCAACCTAAAGAGTAGGGTAAGGCTATTAAGAAATTATAATACATAAAGGCAGTAGAAACTATGCAGGGGGTAAAATAATGATTACAGTACTAGAGAGAAATAGAAGGCCTAGAAGGCCTAGAAGGCCTAGAAGGACCTTTGGTTCTAGTGAAAAACATTCAATCTTTTTCCAGTACCAGATCTTTTAATATACTCCAATAAGATAAATTAAAAGAAGAGAAAGAAACAGAAAATTAGTTATATTATCAACCACTACAGGAAAGGGCAAAGGGAGGGATATTTTCAGAGAAACTACAAAGAAATATCAAGATTGTCTTCTGCAGTATCACAAACAACATCATAAGAGCCAAACAAGAAGATGTGTATGTACACAGTTACATGTGCAATTATAAGCCCGGAGTCATTCAAACAGTGTTACTTTGGAATAGAGGAAGCCTCAAAGGAAGTTATTAACTGTAGGAAGATGGTCACATTAGGCTTGGAAGTTTGACAAAATAAGTAGAAAATAAACCATTGAAGAACACTAAAGAAAATATTTGTTTGTGTGAAGCTTTGCCACTATGACATGTAGTTGTTCAAGGTAGAAAAGAACATTTTGATAGGTACTTATGAAATTATCATGTCTCTTTTTCTAGAATACATAGCAAGCATGAATGTGTCTGGGGCATTGGTCACCTTATCTTGCTCGTGTTCTGTACAATCATAATAAGTACTCTTTAAAACCTAAGGCATCAAAGATCAGCATATACAACTAAAGAAGGAACTTTAGAAGTAAGGTAGGAAAACAAAACAAAATTGAAAGTCAAATTAGAAGTTATGGTAAAAATAGCTGTAATAGGTAATTTGTTTATAACTTTGCATATAAGTCCATGACTTTAATAACTTTTGAGGATTACCCACATTATGAAAAAAGCTAAACACAGTAATCTTATTTTTTTATTTTTTTGGGTTTTTTTGTTGTTGTTGTTTTGTTTTTGTTTTTTCAAGACAGGGTTTCTCTGTATAGCCCTGGCTGTCCTGGAACTCACTCTGTAGACCAAGCTGGCCTCGAACTCAGAAATCCACCTGCCTCTGCCTCTCAAGTGCTCGGATTAAAGGCGTGCGCCACCACCGCCCGGCTGAACACAGGAATCTTTACAATGGCATCTCAGGCCTTGCTGTTATGCCTTACTTAGCCTTGCAGGTAGTTTTAGGAAATTCCAAAGACAGTGACATGTGATCTCTAGTATCTCTACCCATTTCTTCTGATCCTGGGAGCTTCTCTATTTTTATGAAAATACGTTGACAGCTCCAATGTGCTGAAAAATGGATGGCAAACATTTCCTATTAGACTTCTCGGCAGAACACAAAACTTCCATGTGCTTTGATCAGATGCTTAGTTTCTGATAACATTAGGTGACATGCTCTGTCAGGCATGGCTAATGAAATATCTGTATTGTCAATTCCACAAGTTTGTCTCACAAGATATTTGTGTAAGTGCTACAGTAGGGTTACAGTTGAAATGTCTCCTTACCCATCTAACTACGTGCTCCCTTACCACCTATCCATTGTGCTCATCTTAATACATGTGAATTGTTTAAAATTCTATTAGAACATTTTATAGAAAAAACATTTTCAATTGCTTGTTATCTTAAAATTTTATTTTATTATTTATTTTTGGAAGTATGTGCATGTGTGTGTGTGTGTGTGTGTGTGTGTGTGTGTGTGAGTGTGTGCACACACAAACATGTGGGTGCTCTCTGTGTATGGAGTAATGCCTTAGATCTCCTATAGCAAAACAAGGATCCACAGGTGGCTTCTGGCGACTGGTGTCCATTCAGCAGAGGCCTGACTATGTGTGCTAGATCATCCCACTATTGGTGCCTTGTGTTTGATATCCTGACACTGCTGAACAGGACTGTTGGTATCCTGTCAGACGGAGTTTAAATAGCCTCAAGGAACTAATTCTATACAGATCCACATCTCCTTGTTCTATTTACCATCTTTTGTCTTCTACCTTTAGATGGTGAGCTGGGGCGGGAGGGCTTAAGCATTTGAGAACCCTTCTTAAAAGTGGGTCTTTAAAAAATCTCATTCTACACTTAATTCTTTACATTTGTATTTCTCTTACAAATTGTAATTTCAGGGAATAAATGTACATACTACAAACTTGAGTTACAAACCTGTGAAACAAGAGAGGTATGTATATATAGAATCCTAAATTCTGTCATAGGATATAAAAGATCCCTGCATTAAGTAGCAACTTCACTAGGGACTGAACTTTGTGTTTTGATTTCCTTTGAACGCTGAGCCTTGCTCCCTTTTGTGTTTTGTATCCACAATATTTTTATTGACTGTTTAGGAATTTCATACCATGAACCCCAAGTACCCTCTCTTCCCAGTCCTTCCAGGTCTTGTGCATACCACCAATCAGACCCCATACTCAAAAGTGAAGAAAAAGAAAAAAAACAAACAAATTACAAGTTCAATTTTATGTTGGTCATATGCTCATAGGAGCATGGTCAAACTCTGGGGACAAGCCCCTAAAAGAAAACTGAGTCCTTCTTCATCCACATCTCTGCCAGAAGTCATCAATTATAGAGAGCTACACTTCAGCATTATTATCATAAAGAGTTCTTTTTGATGGCTTTCTGCCTACACTGTTACTTTTTTAGAGTGGGGTGGAGGTTGTCTCAGAGGCTTTCTATGTATGTCTTTCTCAACTCTAAGTCTGGAATCATCAACACCATGGCAAAAGTAGTTTCCTTGCCATTTGCAGTCTGTAGGAGCACACAGATCATGGTCTTAAAACCTTTACTGGGAACAGCATGGACTAGTAATATCCACATAGTCTCCATTATCAGCATTTGCTACTGATCTTGTTATGGTCTCAGGTGGCAGGACAGACCACAGACTTCAACACAGTCCTCTGCCACAGCACAGGCTGTGGAGTCTGTCCCAGAATCACAGGACAAGAATATCAACATGACTTCACATGGCAGCCCAGGCCACTCACATCAACATGACCCTCTGAGGCAACATAGCTCATTGACATCAATGTGGGTTCAGGCTACAGCCCAGGTCATGGATATCCACATAGCCTTTGGTGGTAACAGAGGCCATGTTAGAACCATGGACCCAGAAATGACATCCTGGTGGTAACATGGACCTGTCTATCATCTTGGCTTCAGGTGGTAATGCCAGCCAGTCAGATCAATATGGTCTCTAGAGTATCCAGCATGGCTTTAGGGTAAAGTACATCTGCATGGCTTTCAGCCATAGACTCATGTTACCACTGACTGCAGCAGGCCCACAGACCATAACATGACCCTTAGCAGTCTTATAGTCTTAATCAGAGAAAATGGGACAGCATTTTAAAGGCATTCTATCTATTTAAAATGTTTCTTTTTTGCTTATCATTTCTTTATTTAGAGTTTGGAGAAGCAATCACATGTATTTTGGAGTCAGATGTCAGTACTTCTATCCCTTTCCTTCTTCCAGACCTTCCCATGTTAAATCCCATCACTCTTTCAAACTGATGGCCCTGAGTTGTTGGTAATCATTGTCACATGCATATAGGAATACAACCTGCTTGTTTTGTATAGTCTTCTTTGTATTTATGTTTTTAGGGCTGATCATTTGGTATTGGAAAACCAATTAATGTGCTTAATTTCTTTTAAAATATACACAGTTGAAATAGAAAGTTGATATTTCTATATTCGACCTTTTGCCATTATGCTTAGCTTAGCTTATGCCTCCCTATATACCAATCTTGTCATCAAACCCAACAACAGACAAGTGATTCACCTATTAAGTAACATAATTTTGAAATATGTGAAGAATCCTTTTTATTCTATCTTAGTTTATTTGCAACATGTCAAATCAAGAACATTTTGTGCATAAATTTTTGGTCAAGGTAAAAAGCTATTTTTCTTCTACAAGTTATGAATATCAGTTGGTACAAGGGAGCCCTGCTAGTGCTCCTTCTTCCTTCATGTTTAGTTACTTGAAGGTTTATGCTATATAAATTAAACTTTCAGGTTAAGTCTGTGGACTCAGCCTAGCTACATGCACTGAGAATTTTCTACTTACTTTTGAGACTTTATATACATATAAGTATATATGTACAAATATATAAATATGTATATATATATGACATTATGCATACATATATAAATATGTATATATATATATATATATATATGGCATATATGTATACATGGCATATACCACATTTTATACATATACATTGTGAAGATTTGAAGATGCTTGGCCCAGAGAGTGGCACTATTAGGAGGTATGGTCCAGTTAGAATAGGTATGGTCTTGAGGAAAAATTACATCACTGTGGGCGTTAGCTTTAAGCCCTTTGTCCTAGCTGCCTGGAAGCCAGTTTTCTCCTAGATGACTTCAGAAGAAGAGTTAGAACTCTCATTTCCTCTAGCCCTATGTCTGCCTGGATGGTACCATGTTCCTGCCTTGATGATAATGGCCTGAACCTTTGAACCTATATGCCAGCCACAATTAAATATTGTCTTTTATAAGAGTTGCTTTTGTCATAGCATCTCTTCACAGCAGTAAAATTGTAACTAAGACAAATGTTGGTACCTGGAGTGAGATATTGCTTTGATAAGCCTGATGATGCTTTTGTTTAGAAGAATGTAGATTTGGGCAATTTGGATTTGGAGAGCAATGGAATGCTTTAAGTGAGGCTTAATGGGCTATTTTAGTAGGAATATGGAAGACTTTGTTGCTGAGAGTAATATTCACTGTGCAGATCTGGCCAAAGACGATTCAGTGGAGAAGATCAGTATTTGACATAAATACTTTTTCTTGGGCTGCTTTTGCACTGATCTGAAGAGTGTACCTGAGGCTAAGGTAAAGAGATTTATATTAATTGCATTAACAAAGGAAGTCTCAGAAAAGCCCACATGATACTTTGTTCTCTGGTTTAGTCTTATGAAGAGCATTTTAATAAAAAGGAACAAGCTGAGAAAGAAAAAATATAAAATGCATGGTTCAAGTAATAAAGGAACATAAGGAAGAAAATAGAACTGAATCCTATGTTCAAGGAGATGAACAGATTAAGGGAGTGGTGCCTTTGGGGCAAGATCCCACCAAGATAAGCTTTGGTCTAAGCTTGGTAGTACACACAGTTAATTCCAGGAGACAGAGTAGAGTTGTTCACCTTCCATGTGTATGTGAGCTTTCTTTTGTTTTTGCTGTTATTGAAGACCAGCCTTAGGCCATGGTGACCTGGTAGGAGGCATGACATTGTTTCAGTCTTCTTGTTTTTGGTTGAGGGTTATTTGTGACAAATTATATGGTTGATTTTGGAGAAGGTGCCATGAGGCACTGAGAAGGTATATTCTTTTGTTTTAGGATGAAAAGTTCTGTATATATCTGTTAAATCCATTTGGTTCATAACCTCTATTAATTTCACTGTGTCTCTGTTTAGTTTTTGTTTCAATGACCTGTCCATTAGTGAGAGTGGGTATTGAACTCTCCCACTATTATTGTATGTAGTTGAATGTATGTTTTGAACTCTAGTAAAGTATCTTTTATAAATGTGGATACCCTTGCATTTGGGGCATAGATATTCAGAATTGAGACTTTCTCTTGGTGGATTTTCCCTTTTACGAATATGAAGTGTCCTTCCTCTTCACCCTTGATAACTTTTGATTGAAAGTCTATTTTATTGGATATTAGGATGGCAACTCCAGCTTGTTTCTTGGGACCATTTGCTTGAAAAAAAAAAAAACTTTATTCATCCTTTTACTTTAATATAGTGGTCGTCTTTGTTATTGAGGTGTGTTTCTTATATGCAGCAAAATGCTAGATCTTGTAGGGCAGTGATGGTGCATGCCTTTAATCTCAGCAATACCTGGGAAGCAGAGGCAGGCAGATTTCTGAGTTCCAGGTCAGCCTGGTCTACAGAGTGAGTTCCAGTACAGTCAGGGCTATACAGAAAAACCTTGTCTCAAAGAAAGAAAGAAAGAGAGAGAGAAAGAAAGAAAGAAAGAAAGAAAGAAAGAAAGAAAGAAGAAAGAAGTAAGAAAGAAAAAGAAAATGCTGAATTTTGTTTGTGTATCCATTCTGTTATCTTATGTCTTTTTATAGGTGAGTTGAATCCATTGATATTGAGAGATATTAAAGACAGATGACTGCTGGTTCCTGTTATGTTTGTTTTTGTAGGTGGCTTTAAGTGCTTATGGTCCTCTCCTTGTGGCTTTTTGTGTGTGTGTGTGTGTGTGTGTGAGATGATTGAAATCTTGTAGGTACCTACCTTGTGTTGGAGTTTTACTTCTAGGATACTCTGTAGTGCTAGGTTGGTAGATAGATATTGTTTGAATTTGGTTTTGTCCTGGAATATTTTTTTTTCTCCATCTATGTGGATTGAGAGTTTTACTGGATATAGTAGCCTGGGCTGGCATTTGTGTTCTCTTAGAGTCTGCATGACCTCTGACCAGGCTCTTCTGGCTTTTAATGTCTCTGTTTAGAAGTCTTGTGTAATTCTGATAGGTTTACCTTTGTACGTGACTTCCTCATGGAGACGGGGGATAGGAGGTATAGGGTGTGGAACAGTCAGAGGATGGACCTAGAAGAGAATAAAATCTGGAGTGTAAAATAAATAAAAGATAAAAAGATTTTTTTGTTTCATTTATTTGGTTTTCTATCTATTGATAGACTATAGAGCCTAGAGAGCCTGATGAGAACAGATTGTGAGCTTGTGCCTCTTTGTATCAAATGCCTTAGTGTTAGGTATCATGTTCAATTTTTGTATTTTAGATGCTTTTCTGTAAGCTGAGATATTTCCTCTATTCTGGTTATTTGGAAAACTATTATATTTTAAAACTATGAACATTATAACCAGTATGATTCACTATGTATATAGTGAATAACATATCCCTTTTTATTCAACTCACAAATGTTTGTTTGATGATTTGAATGATTATAGTTGATAGATTCTGATTATAGTATTAGGGTCATACCAATGGCCAAAAGTGAATTTGAAAGAGATATGTTTCTCATGTCCTTGAATATCCTGTGAAATGAGTGAATAAATTATGTCTGATGTATTTTACAATGAAATTTAAATCTAAAATTAAATTTCTTTATGTATGTAATATTTAAATATATAAAAAATAATTTTATCTACATTATTTTAACTGAGTTTTGATAATAACTGCTTTCTTCTTTTAGCAAATTGGCCAATTTTAAATTTTTTTTAATTAAACAAAATAAACTTATTAATGTATAGTGATTTAATTTAGTATTATTACACACAGTGAATATACAAACAATGAACAACTCTCTAAATGCTAGTGAATTCCTGACAAGGTAGTATGTATTCCCAAGTCTTAGAGATTTGAAGATCTGAGATTGTGAAATGTCTATAAAATTATGTCTAACACTCTTGCTGTAACTAGTGAATGTGATGCTTTTTTAATTTTAAATTTTGTATATTTATTTGTGCTGTCTATTTTATCTTATAAATTTTTATGGAAGAATATTAAGTGTATTTTTTCTTAAATCTACATTTTTGCCCCCTCTGCATTTGAAGCAGGACAATAAATAGTTGGTAAATTGTAAATCATTGAAGATATTTGGTTCAAAGGTTTAGAAACTTAAAATTTTTGGTTCATGTTTTAGTTGAGTTTCAGTACACTATTTTATGGTTATTTAGGAGGAAATTAGACAATTATCACTCAGAAATTTAATTTTAATATAAAAATTTAGTGGTTATAAATCCTTCCTTCCACACTTAATGTAAAAAAGCTGGGATCTTTCACTGTATCTGTTGAACTTCTATTACATTCTCTTTCCCCAGTGGCAGTTAACATCATAATGGGAATAGCAGCTGATGTAGAAAACAAGAAACTAAGACAAAGCCATGAGTGTATGTACACACATTCAGGAAAGGATGCAATGAAGCCACAGTTGTTCTTGGGTAACATGATTATGTATGAGGAAATTCCCAATTGACAGAACTCTGGAAACCTCTAATTATGAATAGATTTCAGTGTCACAAATTAATATAATTATTTAAATGCAATTGTAAGAATTAGTAAAGTATTGGAATGAAAAATTAAAAGAAAGAAGATCAGAGGTGAGGAGGAAACAACCTCTGTCCCAACACGGGGAGTAGCTGGGACCAGCTGGACCCAGGCATGCAGGAACTCTGCCAGCCCAGGGGTATGATTTGCTTCTGGTCTGTCTTGGCTGGTGACCTGAGCAGACCTTGGGTGCAAATTTTGCAGCCAATTCCACAACACCCAGAGGAAGCTCCACTTCCAGGTGCTCTAACACACCCAGGATGAGAGGATCAGGGGTGAGGAGGATACAACATCTGTCCCAATACTAGGAGTAACTGGGACCAGCTGGACCCAGGCATGCAGGAACGCTGCCAGCCCAGGGGCATGAGTTGCTTCTGGTCTGTCTGGGCCAGTGCTCAGAGCAGACATTGGACACAAATTTTGCAGCCAGTCCCACAATACCCAGAGGAAGCTCCACTCTCAGGAGCTCTAATGGGTCTAGGATCACAAGATCCCAGAATCACATGATCCCAGAGACAGCTTTACTCTGAGGAGTTCTGACATAACCAGGATCACAGGAAGGACAGACCACAGTCAGATTTAGCCAGGGCAGGTGGCACTAGAGATAACCAGATGGCCAGAGGCAAGCATAAGAACATAAGCAACAGAAACCAAGGTTACTTGGCATCATCAGAACCTAATTCTCCCATCATAACAAGTCCTGGACATACCATCCCATTGGAAAAGCAAGATTCAGATCTAAAATCACTTCTCATGATGATGATCCAGGACTTTAAGAAAGACATAAATAATTCCCTCAAAGAAATACAGGAAAACACAGATAAACAGCTAGAAGTCCTTAAAGAGGAAACATAAAAATCCCTTAAAGAAATACAGGAAAATACAATCAAGCAAGTGAAGGAAATGCACAAATGCATTCATGATCTAAAAATGGAAATAAAAACAATAAAAAAATCACAAAGGGAGACAACCGTGGATTTAGAAAACATAGGATAGAGATCAGAAGTCATAGTGCAAGGATCACCAACAGAATACAAGAGATAAAAGAGAGAATCTCAGGGACAGAAGACACCATAGAAAACATAGACACAACAGTCAAAGAAAATGCCAAAAGTAAAATCTCCTAACCCAAAACATCCAGGAAATCCAGGACACAATGAGAAGAACAAACCTAAGGAAAATAGGTATAGAAAAGAGTGAAGACTCCCAATGTAATGGGCCAGTAAATATCTTCAACAAAATTATAGAAAAAGACTTCCCTAATCTAAAGAAAGAGATGTCCATGAACATAGAAGAAGCCTACAGAACTCCAAATAGACTAGATCAGAAAAGAAATTCCTCCCGACACATAATAATCAAAGCACCAAATGCACTAAACAAAGAAAGAATTTTAAAAGCAGTAAGGGAAAAAGGTCAAGTAACACGTAAAGGCAGGCCTATCAGAATTATACCAGACTTCTCACCAGAGACTATGAAAGCTAGAAGATCCTGAGCAGATCTCATACAGACCCTAAGGGAACACAAATGCAATTTCAGGCTACTACACCCAGCAAAACTCTCAATTGCCATAGTTGGAGAAAACAAGATATTCCACGACAAAACTAAATTTACACAATATCTTTCACAAATCCAGCCCTACAAAGGATAATAGATGGAAAACACCAACATAAGGAGCAAGACTACACCCTAGAAGAAGCAAGAAAGTAATCTTTCAACAAACCCACACAAACATAATTCCACCTCTAACAATAAAAATAACAGGAAGTAACAATTACCTTTTTGTAACATCTTAATATGAAAATTAATATTACCAACATATCCTAATGGATTGAAATCCAAAAATATGAGGAATTAGAAATTTGTTCACTGTCATTCAGTTGTCTCTCTAATTTGGTAATTGGAGAAATAGATCCAATATTGTACAATCCAAATATATATTTTCTGCTTGTTTGTACATGACAGTGTCTTAATGTGTACCACATAACGGTCTTGAAATCAGCCTTCTCTTATTTCGACCTCTTTATTAGTAGGATTGTTTATTTAATGTTTTTACCCTATACTATGTTTTTCAGAACAGCTTACATATTTCAAATGTATTTATACAGCCAAATGAAATGTAGGAAGGTGGCTTGTAAGAGAACAACAAAGAGTGAGACTGAATGCTTTGCTTGATGTTTGTAACTATTGTATCAAAATTGAAGAAGAGGACTTTATAAGTTACTCTTTCTCTGACATGAATGCCTTTAAAATTATCACAGCCAATGAACCAGATTCTTACCCTCACCTAATGTCTGTGCCACCCTCCAAGCAGAACCATTGTTCATTGAAACAGTTGGTGAATGACTTCATGGATAGACCATCTTAATACACACACCATTTCTTAAATGAATGTAACCTGTTCTTTGTTGGCTGAGAATGAAGACAATCTCTCAAGTTAAATAGCTTTGATCGTAGCAGGAAATCTGAATCCAAAAATCATGCCTAGAATTCATTCCTTGACATAGCAGAACTGTCAACTCTTAGCTTAGCTACTATGGAAGTAAAATCCTTTGATGATGTGAGGGTCTATGAAGTACAACCTTATTGCAATGAACTTAAATGTCTAAAAGTTGTTCTTTTTTTTCTATGTTTTCTTTTTTTCTTTATTTATTTTTTATTTACTTTTTTAAATTAGATATTTTCTTTATTTATATGTAAATTTCTCCTATTCCAGTTTCCCCTCCAAAAAACAAACCAACCAACAAACAAACAAAAACAACAAGAACAAACTCCTGTTGCCTCCCCCATCCCCATGCCTGCCACTCCACCCTCTCCCACTTATTGGGCCTGGCATTCCCCTACTCTGGGGCACAGAACCTTCACAGGGTTGATGACCTCTCCTCCTATTGATGATCAACTTTGCAATCCTCTACTATACACATGCTGCCAAAACAATCAGTCCCACCATGTATAGTACTTGGTTGGTGGTTGGGTCCCTGGGAGCTCTGAGGGTACTACTTAGTTCATATTGTTGTTCATCCTAAGGGGCTGCAAACCCTCCAGCTCCATAGAATCTTTCTCTAACTCCTTCACTGGGGACTGTGTACTCAGTTCAATGGATGGCTGTGAGCCTCTACATCTGTATTAGTCAGGTATTGTCAGAGCCTCTCAGGAGATAGCTATATTTAGGCTGGCTTGTCCTTCCTTCAGTCTCTGCTCCATAGTTAATCTCTGCAATTCCTTCCATGGGTATTTGATTCCCCCTTATAAGAAGGAATGAAATGTCCACATTTTGATCTTCCTTCTTCTTAAGTTTCTTGGGTTGTTCTTCCTGTATTCTGAACTTCTGGGCTAATAATCACTTATCAGAGAGTGTATACTATGTGTGTTCTTTTGTGATTGTGTTACCTCACTCAGGATGATACTCTCGAGATCCATCAAAATTGTTGTTATTTTTGGCTTGTACCTCAGTAAGAGCCAAGATTTTAAGCTCTACTAAAAACAAAACAAAGAAACAAAAAGACTTTATCTATTTATGTTAATTTAAAAAATACTAGTAGTGATGTATTATTTTAAAGTATACAGTTAATATGTTTGGAGTTATTTAAAATTTATATTGAGAAAAACATATATTCTCAGTGTTTCTGTAGACAAGCATCTACATAAAACTGTTCAATTGACTGTTGTTTTATATCAATTTTTATAATACTCATTTTTATTGCTACAATATTTTATAAATTTTAAAGAAAATGACAAAATAAAAAAAGGTATTACAGGTATTGAAGGGGTTCTCTGGGAGGAGTTCGGGTACAAAAGAATGTGATGTAATTCTATTTACTTAAAATATGTTTTTAAATGTTAACCAAATTCAGATAAATTGAAATCATATATTTTTTCTCATCATGCTGCAATAAAACTTAAATCAATAAAAAAATGTAAAAAATAAAATTAAAAGTATAATTTCATTTATAGTAAAACTCAAATCTTGAGTCATTTATGTTTAATAAAATATATATAAAATGTATGTGAAAAAAATCTATAAAGTCTGATAAAATAAACCATGCAAAATATATATTAATGCACTAAGTATCATCTATGCTTGTGGATATCAGCTTGACATTTCATGAACGTGTTAAGGGCTTTCTAACCTGATTGATAGTATACAGTCTTGAAAACATCCTTAATATTTTGTGACAAGTATAAAAAATATTCTTAAGGTTGAGTGACTTAAAGAACAGGATCTTATTTTCTCATAGTTCTATAAGCTAGAAGGTAAATTCAGAAGGATGATATCTCTTTATGGCTTGCAGATAGTCAAATTCTATATTCATATGCTTTCTCTTCATTTATATGAGGAAATGGAGTTCTAATCTCTTTCTCTCATAGTAAATTTTTAAAATTATGAGCATGAATTTATTTACTCAGGCAGTTTATGCTTAAATACATATGCATATATCTGGTCTTGTTTGAGGCTTCTCCAAATTAATTTGGGTGAAAGATAGTGTGGACTATTGCTGAGTACCGAATAGTATTGTGCTATATAAAAAAATTCCTGACAGAATACTTAATGCATATTTCCTCATAGGAAGAAGCCATTGTGGAAAGAATCACTATTATGTGACTTAAAGGTAGAATATAGCAGTAGAAAAAGTCATGCAGTTTTTCTAAGTTTTGAGGAATATGAATAAATCCATCATGAGATAAAAGATATTTAGTACAGAAAACTTACACTTTAAATTACTTAGGTATAAAGTTATTTGAGTATGCTTTTGACCAACTTTGAAGAGGTGAATAGCATACAATGAACTCTGAGGTATAGGTTTAGTTAACAATAACATCAATATAGTTTCTTCAGTAACAAAAAACTATTAAAAGACGTCTATGTAAAACAATTAAAAAGAGGAAATTGTGTGAGGGAGACAGATGTATTATATTTGTTTTTCTATTTTCATGTTTAAATCTCTTTTTCTAATTAAAAAAGTTACAAAGGTAAATTATTAAATAAAAATTGTAATATGTTTTGATAAAAGTAGAATAACTAACAAACACAGGAAGTTAAAAAAAACAAAAACCTATAGAATCCATAATTTTTAAAGCATTAGCAGCCATGAATGCAGGCAGGTACCAGACGGATCCCCATTGTTCTGTGACAGCAGTGTGCAAATTCAACCCTCTGTGTGACTGAAGATCACTCTGGGAAGACTCACTCTTGGATGTCTCACAGAGGAAGTGAGCTCGAGCAGAAAATTGGAATATTTCTTGGCCATAAAATCAGAGCTTCGGTTCCAAGGCTGCAAGAATAGCTGGAAATTGAGGGGTAATTTTGAAGAGGATTTGCAACTGAAAACAAGGGAGTGTGTCAAACTGCTTGCGTATAGCACTCAGTTGAATTACTTGACACATAATACACGCATGCCCTGTCTAACTCTAAGACCTATAGAACAAAGCAGTGACTAAAAAGCCTGGCAGGCCTTTTGGTTAGTCTTCTCACACAACATTGATACATATACTCTAATCACATTGAAAGGACTTTGACAAATATTTCTGTTCTTTTGAGATTCAGTAAGGTCTGCTTTTCCATTGTATCATTTGTTTTTAAAAAGCACATCACTGTAACAGTAAGCACTGCATCCAAAGCTCAGGAAACATCTCACAAGAGAAAACAGCAAAACTTTGAAATCCAGAAAGACAACCAGGATATAGTTGGTTATGTCCAAGTGATCAGAGTCCCTACTAAACACACTCGCCATTAATTGGACTCAATATGTAAACATACAGGAATAAAGGAAGGAAGGAATAGAAGGGAAAGAGGGAGGAAGAAAGGGAAAGAAGGAATCCTTAAATTATTCAAAAAGCATTGGTTAACAGGAACAGGAAGTGACAACTGTTATTTTTTATGAATATACTATTTCATTCTCTTTAAATATAATCTTCTTGAGAGCTTTTAAATTTATTCCAATCTTCATTCCTGACATCTAAATAAATTAGTATCCTATGAAAATATTGTGAAAAAATATAAAAACTATAAAAATAAAATGAGAAGCCAAGGTGGATGTCAACAGTAAAACGGAACTATTTCCATCTTCTCAAATGCTTCCACTAGAAAAATAATGTTTGGGTAGGCCATATGGATGTGGAGGTAAAGGTATTTTTCTCCAGCCCATATCGGTGAGTTCAATCCTCATCATTCACACAGTAAAAGGAAGCGAGCAATCCCAAATCTAGGTTCTCCTCTGATCTCCATGTGAGTGCCCTTGTATGTGTACAATCGCAGACAGTAAATAAATACATGTAATATTTCTGAAAAACAATTCGGAAAACATACACAGACAGTAGACTCTTACTGGGAACCACAAAATTTATGTGGAAGGTAGAGAGACTCAAGAGGATGCCAAAATGGACATGTTCGCTTTGAGCGCACATACATGCAACTATGTGGAAGAGCCATCTGGTATCTTCCTGTTCTCAAGCCTGGAAAGAGTTCTGTTCCTTGATAAGCTTGGCTGAAGACTCACTTGGTGTTTGCAGTGCATTCCAAATTACCCGATAAAATATTCAGAAGAAATTGCAAGCACTAGTGTCTTGGCAGGTAGGCTGCTCTCCCTGCCAATATAGATTTTGTCTAGGGGCCTGAAGGTCGTCCTGAGTTTGAGAAGTTGCTCCCTTCATCTCTAGTTCTGACTTACTTTTGCTTGCTTAGGGGACAAGGAGAAATTGGATCATTTTTTAATAGCTGAGGAACTACTCATCATCTGAGCCCGTGTAGAATTACTTGCTTCTATCTCACAACCCTATAAGAAGGCCCAGTCTTGCCTCTGTTCCTTCTTGATATACTAAGATAACTTCGCAAACTGTCCAGACTATTGTCAGAGAAGCATGCCTGCACCACTAGTGCAAGGCTATGGTTTCTGGCCCACAACAAAGTCTATGGAGAGTCTGGATTTGTCAGCATCCCCGTTTTTACATTCAAGGTCCTCCTATGTGGTAAAGTAACTGCTGGAAGATTCTAGGAATCTCCATACCGAGAGGATCCATTGGAGGCCCATTAATGGGTTGCATCGAAAAGTGCAAAAGAGAACATAAGAGCAGAACTGTTCCAGCAGAATGCAAAGACCTTATAGACTCAAAGTATGCTGGAGAACATAAACATAAAATTAAAAAAGAAAAAAAAAGAGGGTAAAAATGTGTAGAAAACTTAAAGATTACTTGTAAGATTTATAAAGTAGCATGAGAAAATGTATACCTGGATATTGGAAGGTAAATGGGTGCTGGGGTGGAGATGAACAGGGATGAACAGAAATGTGTGAGGCCATGTAACTCTATATTCAGCACTCCATGGGTGTTGGTAGCAGGGTCAGGAGTTCAGGGTCATCCACAGAATATGGCAAGTTACAAGTCAGCCTGAATTATATAAAATTCTCTCAAAGAACAAACAAATAAACAACAACAACAACAACAAATAAACCCCAGAAAAATATAAAGTAGACAAAGACAGAGTTGGGCAAGGGAGGGAGAGAAGAGATAGTAGAAAGAGGTAAGGAAAAGAAGGGAATGGAAGGAAATAGGGAGGAAGAAGAGAAGGAAAGTCGAGGCAAGCTTAGTAAAGAAATATTATCAGAAAACATTCCAGTCTTTTTACACATACAAATATCTTCATGATAAAAGTCACATTTAAAGTGCAAACTTAATAACTTCACTGTAACACAATCAAAACTTTAATGACAAAGGAAACAGAACAAAACAAAAGTGTAAAAGAAAATGCGTACATAACAATGTCATGTGCCTTGGTCTCCAGGTTCTGCTGAGAAAGCACTGGGGGAAGTTCCAAGACGATGCTTTCCAAAGCTAGAAGATGACAGGATTGTTAAAGCAACAACGCTTTCCTACCAAAGGCATCATTCAGAAGCAATGGAATGGCAGTGTGTTTCCACATAGAGGAAAGATGTGAGGATTCTTAACCACATAGATTCTATAAGAAAATCAAAATGGATTTTGTGAATCTGAAAGGAAAAGATGTTAATGGACCAAATACACCTGAACATTCAAAAACCCACACACCCATATGTAGGCAAACTCAGAATAGCCTTAAAACAAAGTAATGGACACACATGAACATAATTTAAAAATCATAAGAACAGTTGGAAATCAAAATATGCGTGTCAGAGTGCAGTTCAAATATAGACTTTTCTTCAGTTGTTTTCAATGCAATCTGGATATTCATTTAGTTCAGTACCGTTGTGATTAAACTGGTATTTTTCTCTCAGTCTAGAGGTAAATGTGCAGCAAAGGTCTGTAATTAAAAATTCAAGGCAAGAAAGGAAAATATTCTACTACAGAAAATCTATTAATCACAAAGAATTTTACTAAAAGAGGGAAGATTGGGATAGTAATATTCTACAAAAAAAGAAATAAATAATAAAACTATTACTAGTGAAAGAGTAAAGTAATAGGAGACACAAGTATGCCACTTTCACCAACAGGCATCCTAGCCTGGCAGAAATTGAAACATTTCCACAGATTCTGAAATGTATTTTTAGTATTAAAATGTTCCTCTGAGATAGTAACATAATAATCCACATTAAACTTAAAAATAAGGATGATGGATCCATGGTTTTCAGCTGCTTCTGGAAAGTGCTTCAGGATAGATCATATGCCAAGTCCCCAACATTCAAATGAATCTTGAGATCCATGTCTAAAAGTACCTATTGACCCGGGATAGAAAATGAGGAACAAGAGGAACTTAGGAAAATGAAGGGGGGAAAATGTGAAGTTTAACTGCTACTATCAGGTTAGCAAAGACTGAAAGTTGTGATGTAAAAGTATATCATAAGATAAATGAACAGAGAAATATACCATCCTAAGTTTTGAGAAAAAGCAGGAGCAGAAATGGAAAAAAAAAAAAACAATAAAAGAAGAGAGAATAGGAAATAGTATAAAATATCACGGAATGTCACTGGGAGAAATATATGGGGCTTGGAGAAAATTAAAGGAAATCAACAATCTCTCTCAAGACTAAATAAATGAGAAATAAAACTAGAGACAGCACAAAGTTCCTGGGAGTTCAGCACTGCAGCTGAATGTTACAAATTATTAGAGAACAGAGTGCTGTATAATGATAGGTGGGATAAAGGGAGGTCTCATTTTTCTCTCAAAACACAAATTATTAGGATAAACCAAAAAGAAATAGAAATATTGAAAAATACAAAAAGAGTTATTAACTCCAAAAATGAAAAGTAGTCAAAGAAGGCACAGTTCTGGGGGCTAATGAGACATTATGCTTCTACTTAAAATATACACAAGAGGCCTCTCAAACTATTGCAAAACTCTGACACCCATATGTGATATAGGCCTGTAAATCCAAAGGTAACTGCAGCTCAAAATATCTGGTAAATGGTCATCATCATCAAAACAGTGGAAAACAGCTAAATGACATATTTATTTGATAAATAACCAACAGCAATTTACAATTCCTTCCAGTGGTACAAAGGTGACTCCATGTTTTCAAACCAATAAATGTATTTAAACCATATCACCAGAATATAAAGATAAAAGCAAAGGTCTTTCCAAAATCTGCAAAAGAATGTAATATGACAAACAATCCTTTCTTAAAAAAAATTCAACAATTTGGATGTATAAGAACGTGTCTACTAGCATTTTTTTTAAACACAAATTTTTTTATTAGATATTTTCTTTATTTACATGTAAATTTTTCCTTTCCCAGGTTCCCCTCCAAAAAACAAACAAACAAAAACAACAAGAACAAACACCTTTTGCCTCCCCTCTCCCCATGCCTGCCACCCCACCCTCTCCCACTTATTGGACCTGGCATTCCCCTACACTGGGGCACAAAACCTTCACAAGGCCTAGGTCCTTTCCTCCTATTGATGATCGAATTTGCGATCCTCTACTATACACATGCTGCCAGAACATTCAGTCCCACCATGTATAGTCGTTGATTGGTGGTTGGGTCCCTGAGAGCTCTGAGAGTACTAGTTAGTTCATATTCTTGTTCGTCCTAAGGGGCTGCAAACCCTTCAGCTCTATAGAACCTTTCTCTAACTCCTTCATTGGGGACCATGTACTCAGTTCAATGAATGGCTGTGAGCCTCTACATCTGTATTAGTCAGGTATTGTCAGAGCCTCTCAGGAGATAGCTATATGCTTGTCCTTCCTTCAGTCTCTGCTCCATAGTTAATCTCTGCCACTCCTTCTGTGGGTATTTGATTCCCCTTTTTAAGAAGGCATGAAATGTCAACCTTTTGGTCTTCCTTCTTCTTAAGTTTCTTGTGGTTTGTGGGTCGTTCTTCCTGTACTCCAAACTTCTGGGCTAATAACCACTTATCAGAGAATGCATACCATGTGTGTTCTTTTGTGATTGGGTTACCTCACTCAGGATGATGCTCTCCAGATCCATCCATTTCCCTAAAAATTTCATAACTTCATTGTTTTTAATAGCTGAGTAGTACTCCATTGTGTAGATGTACCACATTTTCTGTATCCATTCCTCTGTTGAGGGACATCTGGGTTGTTTCCAGTTTCTGGCTATTATAAATAAGGCTGCTATGAACATGGTGGAGCATATGTCCTTATTACATGATGGAGCATCTTGTGGGTATATGCCCAGGAGTGGTATGGCTAGGTCCTCTGGTAGAACTATGTCCACTTTCCTGAGGAACCGCCACACTGATTTCCAGAGTGGTTGTACCAGTTTGCAATCCCACCAGCAGTGAAGTAGTGTTCCTCTTTCTCCACAACCTCTCCAGCATCTGCTATCAACTGAGTCTTTTATCCTAGCCAATCTGACTGATGTGAGGTGGAA
>JADRCD010144597.1:0-22975 GCA_019843815.1 Montemys delectorum
TCTCTGCAATGGACAGATCATGGAAACAGAAATTAAACAAGGACACATTGAGACTAATAGAAGTTATGAAACAGATGGATTTAACAGATATCTATAGAACTTTTCATCCTAAAACAAAAAGATATACCTTCTTCTCAGCACCTCATGGTACCTTCTCCAAAATTGACCATATAATTGGTCACAAATCAGGCCTCCACAGATACAAGAAGATTGAAATAATTCCTTGTATCCTATCAGATCACCATGGACCAAGGCTGCTGCTCAATAACAACATAAACACTAGAATGCCCACATACACGTGGAAGCTTAACAATACTCTACTCAATGATAACTTGGTCAAGGAAGAAATAAAGAAAGAAATTAAAGACTTTCTAGAGTTTAATGAAAATGAAGCCAAAACATACCCAAACTTATGGGACACAATGAAAGTAGTCCTAAGAGGAAAATTCATAGCTTTAAGTGCCTCCAAAAAGAAACTGGAGAGAGCATACACCAGTAATTTGACAGCACAACTGAAAGTGCTAGAATAAAAAGAAGCAAATTCACCCAAGAGGAGTCAAAGGCAGGAAATAATCAAACTCAGGGCTAAAATCAACCAAATAGAAACAAAAAGAACTATGCAAAGAATAAACCAAACCAGGAGCTGGTTCTTTGAGAAAGTCAACAAAAATAGATAAACCTTTAGCCAGACTAGCTAGAGGGCACAGAGATAGTTTACTAATTAACAAGATTAGAAATGAAAAAGGAGACATAACAACAGACACTGAGGAAATCCAAAATATTATGAGATCCTACTACAAAAGCCTATACTCTACAAAACTGGAAAACCAGGATGAAATGGACAATTTTCTAGACAGATACCAGGTACCGAAGTTAAAACAAGATCAGGTCAACGATCTAAACAGTCCCATATCTGCTAATGAAATAGAAACAGTCATTAATAGTCTCCCAACCAAAAAAAGCCCAAGACCAGATGGTTTTAGTGCAGAGTTTTATCAATCCTTCAAAGAAGACCCAATACCAATACTCCTCAAATTATTCACCAAAATAGAAACTGAAGGCACTCTACCTAATTCGTTCTATGAAGCTACAATTACTCTTATACCTAAACCACACAAAGACCTAACGAAGAAAGAAAATTTCAGAACAATTTCCCTTATGAATATCGATGCAACATTACCCAACAAAATTCTTGCAAACCAAATCAAAGAACACATCAAAACGATCATCCACCATGATCAAGTAGGCTTCATCCCAGGGATGCAGGGATGGTTCAATATATGGAAATCCATCAATGAAATTCACTATATAAACAAACTGAAAGAAAAAACCCATATTATCACCTCACTAGATGTGGAGAAAGCATTTGACAAAATCTAACATCTCTTCATGATAAAAGTCTCGGAAAGATCAGGAATTAAAGGCCCATACTTGAACATAGTAAAAGCATTATACAGAAAACCAGTAGCCAACATCAAACTAAATGGAGAGAACCTTCAAGCAGTCCCACTAAAAGCAGGGACTAGACAAGGCTGCCCACTCTCTCCCTACCTATTCAATATTGTACTTGAAGTCCTAGCCAGAGCAATTAGGCAACAAAAGGAGATCAAAGGGATACGAATTGGAAAGGAAGAAGTCAAATTATCACTATTTGCTGATGATATGATAGTATACTTAAGTGACCCCAAAAACTCCACCAGAGAGCTCCTAAACCTGATAAACAAGTTCAACAAAGTAGCTGGATATAAAATTAACTCAAGTAAATCAGAGGCCTTCCTATATACAAAGAATAAACAGGCGGAGAAAGAAATTAGGGAAACAACAACCTTCACAATAGTTACAAATAATATAAAATACCTTGGTGTAACTCTAACTAAGTAAGTAAAAGATCTGTTTGACAAGAACTTCAAGTCTCTGAAGAAGGAAATCGAGAAGATCTCAGAAGATGGAAAGATCTCCCATGCTCATGGATTGGCAGGATTAATATAGTAAAAATGGACAATAATCAGGCAGATTAAGTGGCTCAAAAAGTTGCTATGCAGAAGCCTATCTCAGTTATGGGCCTGTCTGCAAGAGACACCCACTGGGAAATGAGACTTGACTAAGGGATGGCCTCACTTAGAATGTATAGAAGAAAGGACTCAGATTGCTAGGCACCCTAACAACCATTACCAAGAGAAGGTAGGACAATAGCACACACAGGAAGGGAGAACTATACTCCCCAGAAAGTAAGCAAAGATTTACTAGGCCAAATGCACAGATGGACTCATTTAGGGGATAGAAACCTTGTCCAAGCAGCTAAAAGACCTAATATAAATATACCTCAGGTTCGGGGCCAGAATGATAGTAGAACAGTGTAAGGTATGCCAGCAAGTCAATGCTTATGTAGCCAAGAGTAAACAGGGCAAACACCTAGGGTAGAACAACCTGGAGTTTACTGGAAGGTCAATTTCACAGAAGTTAATACAGGAAATATGGTTACAAATACATTCTAGTGTTTGTAGATGTATTTCCTGGATGGGTTGAGATATTCCCTATCAAGCAGGAAACAGCTACTGTGGTAACTAAGGAGATATTAGAAGAAAAATTTCAGAGGTTCAGAGTGACCAAGGTAATTGGATTGGACAATGGTCCTGCTTTTGTCTCTTAAAGTAAGTCAAGAATTGGCAGAGATATTGGGGACTAATTGGGAGCCCCATTTTGTGTACCATCCCCAGAGCTCAGGGCAGGTAAAGAGACTTTGGCTAATATGACCTTTGAGACTGGCTCAGACTGATTGGTGCCCCTCCCCTTGGCCCTGAACACCCCCTACCATTTTAACCTGAGCCCTTTGAGATCCTACATGGGACACCCACTCTCTTGACCCCTGCTATTGATACTCCCAGAGTGACTTTTCAGATTGGCAAGGATCTTATGGCTCAATTGAAAACTTTCCAGATCAGTCACTAGGAAATGTGGCCTAAACTTAATGCCTTGTATAATGCAGGTACCCCAGAGGTTCCACACAAGTACCAAGTTGGAGATTGTATATATATATATATATATATATATATATATATATATATATATATATAGAGAGAGAGAGAGAGAGAGAGAGAGAGAGAGAGAGAGAGAGAGAGACATTGTGATGAACACTTGGAAGAAAAATGGAGAGGTCCATTCCTGATGCTGTTGACCACACTGACCTCCATTAAAGTGGATAGTGCAACTGCTTGGGTTCACATCTGATAAGCATCTGCACTGGACTCCAACTAGATAGCAGCCAGGCACCCAAGCAACCCACTTTTGCAAGGCCAGAGAAACCACAATACAGCTATAGTGTATCTTCCAGTGCTGAGCGTAGGCAGCACCCATAACCCTAACAGGTGCCTTGGGAGGGTGATGTGGTTTGGTCCACTACCTGAGTTGTATCTGGTGGCTGGACCCTGTCTTTTATTTCTGTGATTTATCAGTGTGCCTTGACTTCTGGGGTGTTGCTGCCCTGGAAACATGGAAGGATTGCCTGAATGTGGGGGATGAGGGACTTGTGAATCTAAGCCATGTCCCAGAAGTGGCCTTGGAGGGTGGGGCTTAGGGTTCAGACACCCAAAATTGAAGTGTCCTTCGAGAAACCACCATATATATGTGTCCCCTAGATGGGAGAACCCAGAAGAAGGCCCATAAGTGTTAGGGTCCAAACATTTTTTTCTATGCTACTTGGGGGTGTCAAACATTGGAAAATGCATAATGGAGACCATTCTGGGGTTAGTTAAATATTCAATGGCCAAGGTGAGAGAATATTCAATGGCCAAGGTGAGAGAAGGGCTAGTCAAGTGGAAGAGGGAGAACCACAGTGCTGCTGGCAACAACATAATACCAGACTCAGCTTATCTGCCATTTACTGGGCAGGGAATATATGTGGGAAAGAACCCCTCCTCACATGCTCATCTTTGTAGTCAGACTTTGCCCAATGCATCTTTTTACCTTCTGCCCCACCTTGAGAGATGGTGGGCATGTGCCTCAGGATTTAGTCTGTGTGTCAACTCTCTCTCAGGTACTCAGCCACACTCAGCATTTTTGTGTTCTTGTATAATTAGTTCCTAGACATGTGTACCATCCCTATGAACAATTTTTGTCCCACTTGGATGAGAGCCAGCTCAGGGTTAAGAGAGAACCTATAGGGGTAACTGTTTCTATCTTGCTGGGACTGGGACTGGGGGGCATTAGAACAGCCATAGGAATGTCATCACTGGCACTCTAACGCCAGAGCAATCAGTCTTAGGTGCTATAGATCCAGGAATCCTTGCCTTCATTATCTGAGGCAGTCCTCCAAAGCAGGAGAGGACTAGACCTCCTCTTTCTCCAGCAAGGAGGTCTGTGTGCAGCCCTGAAAGAAGAATGCTGTTTTTACCTAAACCATTCTGGAATTGTAAAGGATTCAATGGCCAAGGTTAGAGAGGGACTAGCCAAAAGGAAAAGAGAAGGACAGCATAGCCAGGGGTGGTTTGAATCTTGGTTTAACTCTTCCCCTTGACTCACTACTTTGATTTCTACCCTCTTGGGAACATTAATAATCCTGTTGATGCTTTTAACTTTTGGCCTCTGCATTTTGAACCACATGTTGGCTTTTATTAGAGAATGCATAAATACAGTTCAGATTATGATGTTAAGACAACAATATCAAGAGTTGGGCCAGAGTGAGTTATAATTTCATGACTGAAATACTTACAAGAAAAAGGGGTGAATGTGTGACCTTAGAGAACATAAGATGGCTGCTGAAAGACCTTGCCAGGAATGCACACTCCCTCCCGGAATGTCCCAGCAGTACAAACTTTACAAAAAGACCCTGTAAAGAAGCAGGGCAGGTGGAGATAATGACTAAAAACGTTTCAGTTCCCCCTTCTGGTGATTAAGAGCACACCTTGCCTGGGGCCACCAATGCTGAGAAAGGTTAGTGTGTGCCTCAAATGGGCATAAACCAATTTATGCTGTTACCAAAGTCTACCCTCAAAAACTGTATAAAAGCTCACTGAACAAGCTCTGGAGGGTCACCACCTCTTCTTCGGGTGTGGGAGGATGACCCCAGTGCACTGGAACAATAAAATCCTCTTGGGTTTTACATTGATCCGTGCTCCAAGTGGTTCATTCAAGGGGTCCCCAGTAAGCTAAGGCTTGAAAGAGTTTTATAAGCTTAAAGTGCTACAGAAGAGAGTGCTGCAAAAGTGACACCTGCCATTTGGAGGAGCCCTAATGATCATGTGTGGATCACAGACATTAGAACAAGAAGCTGTAACATTGGAACTGCCTTGGAGACCCAAAGCTTTTTGAGATGCTAGAACCATTGGATATCTCCTAAGTGAAGCTGCTAACAGGGAGTAGAACTAGCCCAGGAAAAGAAGCTTGCTGGAGTCAACAAAGATGAAAAAGGAGCTAGAAATCTGAAAACTGCTTTGGCATCAGGAATGGAGACTAAGAGTTTGGAGTTTGCCCAGCTTGATTCCGGTCTTGATTTGGGGATTACAATTAATTGATTGGATGGATTTCAGAAGAGACTTTGTACTTTTAACGTAGTGCTATAGACTATAAGGATTTTGGAAGTTTTTCTAAATGTATCTTTTTTATTATGGTATGGCTACATATGGGCCCATAGATTCATGTGTTTGAACGAGCCTATGGGGCTCAGTCAGTGGCACTATTTGGAGGTGTGGCCTTGTTAGAATAGGTGTGTCACTATGGGTATGGGCTTTAAGACCCTCATCCTAGCTTCCTGGAAGTCAATACTCTGGAATTAGACTTCAGATGAAGATGTAGAACTCTCAGCTCCACCTTCACCAGGCCTACCTGGATGCTGTGTTATGCTCCTGACTTTATGATAATGGACTGAACTTATGAACCTGTAAGCCAGCCCCAATTAAATGCTGTCATTATAAGACTTGCCTTGGTCATGGTGTCTGTTAACAGCAGTAAAACCCTAACTAAGACACTCAGAAAATTGGAAATAGTTTTACCTGAAGACCCAGATATACCACTCCTGAGCATATACCTGAAAGATGTCCCATAATACCACAAGAACATATGCTCCACCATGTTCATAGCAGCCTTATTTGTAATACCCAGAAGTTGGAAACAATCCAGATGTCCCTCAGTCAAAAACTGGATACAAAAAATGTGATTCATTCACTCAATGGAATAGTATTCAACTATTAAAAATGGGGGCATCATGAATTTTTCAGGCAAATGGATGGAACTAGAAAATATCCTGAGTGAGGTTATTCAGATCCCTGAGGACATACATGCTATGTATTCACTGATTAGTAGATATTAATAGAAAAAATACAGAATACCCTGGTTTAATCCATAGACCATAAGAAGTGTAACAAGTAGAAAGGTCCAAGTAAGAATGTTTCACATCCACTTAGAAGGGGGAAGGAAATAATCAAGCGTGGCAGAGGGGGGGAGGAACCTGTGTGGGACAATGGAGCGGAAAAGGAAAATTGGATGAAGTATGGGTCAGAGAAGAAGTCCAGAAGGCCAAATGAATGAATAAGTAGTGTGTCAGAGAAATGGGGAAGGAGTTTGGGGGAGGTCCCTCTAGAAAGTAGCAGAGACCTGGGAGGTGAGAAACTCTTAATGACTCAATGAGGGTGACCTTAGCCAAAATGCTCAACACTGAGGAGAGGTAACTCAAAAAGGAGGCTACCTCCAATAGACAGACAGAGCCTCAAACCCTTTCCTGCAGGTTTACGAACCCACAGTCAAAATTTTTGAGCCAGACTTATTGCTGTCTAAAAGAACTGCAGGGACAAAATTAGAGAAGAGACTGCCAGCCCAACTTGGGATACATTTCATGGGAGGGCACCAAGGTCTGACACTATTGCTGATGCTATGATGTGCTTACAGATAGGAGTCTGGCATGGCAGTCCTCTGAGAGTTCCTACCAGAAGCTGACTCTTACAGAAGCAAATACTTACACCCAACCATTGAACTCAAGTCAGGGATCCCTGTGGTTTAATCAGGGGAAGGATTAAAAAAGCTGAAGAGGAGAGTAACCCTACAGGAAGGCCAGCAGTCTGGATTTACCCAAACACCAGGGAGTTTCCAGAGACTGAACCACCAATCAGGAGCATACATGGACCATTCAAAGGCCTCTGGAACTCATAAAGTAGAGGTATTCCTGGTCAGGCCTTAGTGGGAGAAGATGCATTTAATCTTTGAGAGACTTGAGGCCCCAGGGAAGGGGAAAAACTGGTGAAGAGAATACTCTTTCAGATGTGAAAGGAAGAGAATGGGACAAGAAACTGTGGGAGGGAGGGCTTATGGGGGACAGTGACTGGAGTGTAAATAAATAAAATAATAAAAATTGAAAAAAAGTAAATGTAGAGAACAATAAAGGATCAAATGAAGAGAAGTGCAGAAAACACTATTTCCCTCCTTTTTGATTGCTTCAAATGTTTTTTTCTTTAAAGTACTGAGAAATTATTGTGATATTTGTGGTACAAAAAAAGTAACACACATATGAGACCAAAAGTAATAGAGATGAGGACTCACAAGTGTGCTTTATAGGCATTTATTCCATATGCAGTGAGATAGTTCATTCAGGCAAACTATAATATTTTAAAATGTATGCAAATAACTCTAAGAATGGCAAAAATATTATTTAGTAAAGAGGTATACCTAATTGACATAATAATGGAAATGAAATGGTATCACCAAAATTTTACAGCTGATACAAAATAAGACACTAAAGGTGCTTATAGTATTCAGCAGAAAATGGCAAGAAGGTAGCAAGGTGGTGACTTTTACTCTTTATTAATATCTTTGACTTATTTTTTGACATTTGCATCCACATATACCATCTATCTTGATGTTATCCATCCCAGTGCCTCATACTCTTTACCTAAGAACCCCTAACAAGTCACTTGCTTAGCTCAACTCACTATCCATCAGTTCATGATCCTCTTGGCCATGTCATATCCAGAAGACAGTAGATTCCAGCACCCATTTTGTTTCATTCTTTCTGTCCCCTCTTTTTCTGTGTTCTCTGAACCTTGGAAGGGTTTTATAGACAGCTCACACAGGGAGGAGCACTCAATAGTCACTAACTCTCAACACCTGGACCAGTTATGAGTAATTGCATTAACTGATGCACACTGCATAGAAGCTTTTATGTCCAAGGTTGAGAACACTAATCTTTATGCACAAACATAAATATTTAAAAGGCAGTTCGACAACATGTCCATTTAACCAAAGTCCCAGTAGTAGGTTCCTTCCAAACCCTAGGCTCTAACAGTTCCCTAGACAAGGACTTTCTACTAAGTTTACAATTTCAGAATTGTAATTCTTTCATTCCTATGAAGCAGGCTTCAAACCCAGTACAAATGTAGTTGGCTGCTCCCATAACTTTTGTGCTGGACCAGTATGTGTATCTTCCCTGGCAGATAGATATTATAGCGTTCAGTGTGCCCTGGATAAGACATCTAATGACTTACTTCCAGAAGTGGCCTGCATTTCAGCTTCCAACACTCTGAAAAGCACCATCAGGGAAGAATTTTTTGGGTCAGTTTCATTGTAATTTTTTCATCTGCTACAGACAGAGGGAGGTTTGTCATTAGCTACATCTATCTGGTTATGGTGGGAAACCAAAAGCAGTGGTGGTGTCCTATTTCCTTTAGGAGCCTCTGGAGCTTTCTTGAGAGATATCCCACATTAGGACTGAGATTTTCAATTATTTACCCTTCACTTCTGGGTGAAACATTGTCAATTCATATATGTATTTGAAGTCTTTTTTTTTATAATTATACTTTTCACAATTTTTTTTAGGTATATCTGTATATCTATGTGTGGTTATGTGCATATGATTAGAAGTGCCTTTTGAGGTCAAAGGCCTCAGATTCTGTTGTGCTGGCATTACAGTCAAGTTTGAGCCACCCATGGGTGCAGGAAACAAAACTTAGGCACTCTACAAGAGCACTACAAGCTCATGACCTTTCAGCAGTCCAACCAGTCCCTATTATACTTTTTTTTTATTAGCAAACAAGGTAGTAGGATTCTAACAAAGGACGTTTGTACATCCTTAGTGTTGATTAACTAAACCTCACACCTTCTTCTCACTCATATCCTTCATTCAAATCCCTGCTTTAATCTTTAACCACTAGTAGCTTCCCTTTCAAATTTCATAGCACATGTGGTCTAATATACCCTAGTCCTTTAAGACCTCTGATGCTCACAATCTCCTGAACTACTTCGTGGTTATTAATTTCTATAGGCACTCCAAATTGCACTAACAACTCTAAAAATTTAAAGTAAGAAATGAAGTAGCAAATTTTTATCCAATAATATGGATATACTGAATTAAAATAAAACATAGGCATACATTGACAAACTGCATTTAAAATAGCATATAGACCTAGCTTTCTCAGCTTGCTTTCTTATAGAATCCAAGATTTCCAGCCCAGGGATGGCACCACCCACAAGGGGCCCTACCCCCTAGATCACTAATTAAGAAAATGCCCCACAGCTGGGTCTCATGGAGGCACTTCCCCAACTGAAGCTCCCTTCTCTGTGATAACTGCAGCCTGTCTCAAGTTGACACACACAACCAGCCAGTACAATTGACTCCTTGCCAACTTGACACACAAACACATCACTATTAAGCCTCAACCCTTATTTTTTATTCATCCCCAAGATATAAAGTCTCACAGTCTTTATATATTAAAAGTTTAATCAATTTAAAATGTCCAACATCTTTTAAAATTCAAAGTCTCTTAACTGTGGGCTCCACTAAAATATATTCTTTCTTTAAGAGGGAAAAATATCAGGGCACAGTCACAATCAAAAGCAAAACCAATGTCTGGGATCCAACTCACAATTTTCTGGGTTCCTTCAAGGGCTTAAGTCATCTCTTTAGCTCTGCCCTTTGTAGCTCACATATTGTCTTCTGGGCTTCAGATGCCTGTACTCCACTGCTGCTGCTGTCCTTGGTGGTCATTGCATGGTACTGGCATCACCAAAACACTGCTGTAACCAGGCTTTACCAATAGCCTCTCATAGACTGTCTTCACGGTGCCAAGCCTCAACTCCTTTGCATGACACCTTCAGTCCTGGGCCATCAATTGTAAACTGAGGCTGCACCTTCACCAATGGCCTTCCATGGCCTCTCACTGTGCCGAGCCTCAGCTGTTCTTCATGACCCCTTTGTGCTGTCAAAATCAGTATCACCTGGGTGACTCTTACACATTACCAAGTCTTGCTGTAGCACAAGGTACAACCTTGGCTATCTCTGGAACACAGCATCTTTGTGCTCTCAGAAAACACTTCCCAGAAGATGTCACCTCAATGATGCTGGTCTCTTCTTAATCACTGCTAATTTCTTAGCTCCAGCTAACCAGCATCAATAGTCTCAGTAATGCAAGGTTCTCTCTTTAGTAGTTCTGGTATCTTGTTAATCACAGCTATTACTTCAGCCCCAGCTAACCAGAACCACAGAATTTTCACAATCAAAACAACATGGCCCTGATAAGAGTCTTTAATCTTCCCTCTGAAATTTCACAAGCCAGGCCTCCATCCTCTGCACTATTCTCAACATGATCTTCCAAGCTCTTACACAACATCTCATAGAGCTCTTAACAATCAATGGCTCTTCTAGCTCAAAGTTCCGAAATTCTTCCACAATCCTCCCCAAAACATGGTCAGGTTGTCATAAAAATACCCCACTCCTGGTACCAATTTGTCTTAGTCAGGGTTTCTATTCCTGCATAAACATCATGACCATGAAGCAAGTTGTGGAGGAAAAGGTTTATTCAGCTTACTTCCACATGGCTGTTGATCACCAGAGGAAGTCAGGACTGGAACTCAAGCAGGTCAGGAAGCAGGAGCTGACGTAGAGGCCATGGAGAGATGTTTCTTACTGCCTTGCTTTTCCTGGCTTGCTCAGCCTGCCCTCTTATAGAACCCAAGACTTCCAGCCCAGGGATGGCACAACCCACAAGGGGCCCTACCCCCTTGATCACTAATTGAGAAAATGCCCCACAGCTGGGTCTCATGGAGGCACTTCCTCAACTGAAGCTCCCTTCTCTGTGATAACTGCAGCCTGTGTCAAGTTGACACACAAAACCAGCCAGTACAGGGGCTGAGCAACTGCCAGATCCTTGGACTTCCATTCACATCTGCTGCTGACTATTGTTGGGAGTTGAACTATAGACTGTATGTCATCAACAAATTCCTTTACTGTATTGAGACTCTGTGACTCTAGAGAACCCTGACTAATACATTAGTTCATGGAGTTCTACCCCTAGACAAAGAACTATAGGAAAATTATGACTTCTGGGAAAATGAGAACTATCATCTCATAGAGATGAATCTCTATATGGTTGTACAATGCAGAGTGCTCATCCCTGAAACTGCATATATATGACAACAAAAACAGACTCAGCAGGTACAATTTGTATATATATCTGTGCATGTGCACACATACAGAAAGAGAGAGAGAGAGAGAGAGAGAGAGAGAGAGAGAGAGAGAGAGAGAGAGAGAGAGAGATATTGATACGGAGAGACAGAGGCAAGGAGGACTTGTAGCAATAATATTCAAAGAAAAAGAGGCTATCAACTTGAGGGAGAACATGGGAGGATTTGGGGTGGCTGGGAAAGGGGTGGAAGGAGGAAAGGATAGAGGAAATGATGTAATTCTTTTTATTTAAAAGAAAAAAATTTTAAGGGGTAAGTTAATTATTCAAAAACAAAACTGACCAATAAGATACAGTACTTTTTTTTCTTTTCTTTTTTTTAAAAAATTATGTATTTTCTTTATTTACATGTACATTTTCCCTTTCCCAGGTTCCCCTCCAAAACAAACAAACAAACAAACAAACAAAAACAAGAACAAACCCCTTTTGCCTCCCCCCTCCCCATGCCTGTCACCCCACCCTCTCCCACTTATTGGCCCTGGCATTCCCCTACACTGGGGCACAAAACCTTCACAAGGCCGAGGTCCTTTCCTCCTATTGATGAAGATACAGTACTTTTAAATGTTTGAAGCTGTAATAGAATTTCAAAATGCACAAATCTAAACCAGTATAAATGAGGATGGAAAGACTAATAGAAATTAAACATTTAAAAGTCCTCAGTAATTTCTAGAACAAGTTACCAAAAGATATTACTAGATTATGCACTAGCCTGAGATCACTCAATAATTAAAAGTATTAACAATCTTTGCAAAAGACCTGATTTGGTTTACATAAAGGGACTCACAACAACTTGTAACTACTACAGATTGAGGAGCTCCAGACAGAAGTACCTGAAGAAGGCACCAGAATGTGCCTAGTGCAAATAGAAACAAGTGGAGATATGCATACATATAAATACAAAATGAAATATTACAAGAGAATTGGGAATTGAATCCCAATATATCAAACATGTGTAAGACACAGAAAAGAAGTCACAAAGATTAAATGTGCAACACCAAAAGCAGTCTTCTCAGTCATTTTATTAGAAATCAATAAGGTGATCTGAAAATCTCTATAGCAATTCAGACATTAAAATACTCAAAATAGCTTGAAGAAAGAGCAAAATTAGAAGACACATTGTATGATTTTAAAGGTCCAAAAACTCTATAGTCATCAAGGAAAATGACAGTATTTAATGAGAAAAAGAAAAATATAGAGCTTTGCTATTAACTTACATGGATTTGGACACTTGGCCTTTACACTTATGAGAAAAAAGATGGAGTTTCAAACAAATTATCAGAGAATAATTGGACATTTATAGGCAAAAAATAAACAAAGTATCTTTGATCCACCATAAATAGTATAAGCATTAAGTGAAATGCATGGCAAAACAAATATAAACTCCAAAATTTAAAATTACATGAATAAAAGAGTATTTATATTCACTAAGTATTTTGACTTCAGCAAATAATTTTGATATCTTAGACAAGTCATTGCCTGAGTCCATCTAGGATGGTGAAGAAAAAAGAAAGGAAAATGCATAAACTATCCAGCTTCCAAACAAGAAAAAATTTAAATCGTTTAATTTTTGAGATTATAATATAATTATATGCCTTTTCTTATAAATATAATTTTCTCTTTCTGTTTTCCATTCAAACTTTCCCATATATCCCCCTTGCTTCTTTTCAAATTCATGGCTTTTTCATTGTTGTCACATACATATATGGATATTTATGTGCACATATAATCCTAAATATATAAACACTACCTGACCACTAAATATATTTTTATTTGTATGTATGTTTTCAGGACTGAGCACTTGATATTAGAGAACTAACTGATGTGCTCTTTCCTGGGAAAGACTATTTCTTCAGCTCTCACCATTCTCTAGTGGCCTGTGGTTGTTACTATTGGGCTGAGGCCTTCTTGGTTTTCTCCCCCAGTACTTCCACAGCCAAATTAGCATTTCTATCATTATTTTCCTCGTTCAGCACATGCTTATACAGTCATATTGATGGGACTTTATGAGTGTAGCTTCTGGGCTGCAAAATCCCAGATCCTCTGGCTTTTGTAACATTGCATGCTGATATTACATAAGACTGCTGAGCCTTACATGTAGGAGTTATTTTATAAATGTACCTGGTTTCTAAATTACCCTCTTCTGTGTATATGTGTATAGTAAAAGAAACAAGGAAATCCTCTATTTGTATCATTGATAAGGGCATGAGTCTCATTTGTTATGGTTCTACCCTCATGGCCTAATCACCTCCCAAAAGCCTCACTTCCAAATTCCACCACCTCAGGGACTAAACTCCAGTATATGGATCTCTGGTAACTCACACACCCGGCCTATAGGAGAAGCTGGTGGTGAACTGTAGCCTCTAAGGTGACATAAACAGGCTCAACTTTAAATTGTTTTCCATCACAGTGTTTTAACAAAACAACTTAATGAAACTACAAACAATATCATTAAAATCAATGTCTGTTGCTCTTGGAAAGGTATTTTTGAGCATCTAAAAATGTATCGACTGAAGGAAAATATTTCAACATAAAAAGTGCTTAAATGAAATTATGTGAACTCAAGTAGGACACAGAGATGGAGCTAGTAGGACACAGGTGCTCTGAAGGGGAAATGGGAAAATGGAAGAAGGAGCTTATTTGGGAGTGGTAGGGAAAGAGCCATGCTGAGATGAGAAGAAAGAGGAATAAAATAAACTTTTCCTCCACAGCATTACTTGGGTTTGTTGTTTTGTTGGTCATGGTGGTGGTGGTGTGTGTGCATGCATGCATGCGTGCGTGTATGTGTGTGTGTGTGTGTGTGTGTGTGTGTGTGTGTTTGTGTGTGTGTTGAGACGCTATCACTAAATAGAACAATATAGCCTCAGACTCATAAAAATCCTCCTGCCTTTGCCTCTCAAGTGTTGGGGTTTAAAGCATGTGCCATGTCACCTAGGTATCACTTATGCTCATCTACTCAGGTCCATAGCAGTGAAAAACTACATGACACACACCTGAAATTCTATGAATAAAACTGCAGTAAGATGCTAGAGCTACTGTCTGATGGCCAACCCAACAGAAAATGCATCACTGAACTGGTCATGGAGGGCAGGTGTCAGCTCTGCCATAGTCACTGTTGGAAAACCATCAGCTAACCATAGCATTAGTTATCAGATTGGATACATTTTTGTCAGTATGAACAGCAGAGAAAGAAGAGTGTGCAATCTGTCAGTCCCCCTGGAGGGATAGAGGAGAGAAGGAAGAAAATCAGGAACTACAGAAAGGGAAGGAGCACCAAGGGTTGTGAGGATCACAGACTATTTCTCTATCCCCAAATTATCTGTCCAACTATCCACACCTGATGCAGAGTACAAGCTGGTGTGAGAGCTTGGGCAGTGTGGGAATAGATGGTACAGTGTTGTGAGAGCACAGGGGGATGACGAAGGACTAAGGGCTTTTCTTGAAACAGATTAAGATGGTCTAGGATTCTAAAACGTGTTGCAGAAAGATTTGTCCTTGCAACATTTCATTTCAGTTGTCTGATTTCCCAAGATCAGTGTTTGGTTAACGCACATCTGAGAACATTCCTGGAACCCATACAGCATTCTGCCACCTGGAAAAGAAGTAGGACAAGGGTCAAAAAGTGTTTGTCAAATCAGTAACTCAGGAAATGAGGAGTCAGGCTCCTGGGGCATCAGACTCCTCACTGAGATAACTGAAGTCACCCCTCTGGCCATCATAACTCAAGCCCTAATCTGCTAAAAGCCAGGACTCCAATTGAGAAATTGCTGAGGGGAGTCTTAGGGTCCAAATCTTATCTACCTGACTATGTCCAGCTAGAAGTCCCCTGAAAACCACCACCATAATGTATATTTTCTCTTTCTAGGTTTGTTCCTCTGCCAGTGGCAGCTAGTGGAGACACAGAGGGGACTTTTTTATTTTAACAAAATAGTGTGTCCTCCACTTCATCCCCAGGGATAGGGAGGGATGTAGTCTTTGAGGGAAAGCAGAATCCATCATCCCGAGACTTCCTGCTTTACATACCTGCATACGTTGCCCACCAGACACATACTTGATTATTTTGTGTTTCACAGGGCTCTTCTTTGTACAAACATATACCCTTAGTGTTGAACAAAGTGCACTGGAAGCATTTCAGAGCTGAAAGGGAAAAAGTAAGTGTAGGAAATTCTTTCAGGGCTTTAAGCCTGTAGTGGTAATGAGTTTTTAAAAAAATCATGGCAAGGGAATGTTTTTGCTGTGTGGAGAGCTGAACGCTACAAGTAGGGTCATGAACTTGGTCTCAGAAAGGCACAATTTGAGAAGAGTCAGAATTATCCTCCACCTCAAATCCTGAGAATAAAATAAGCAATGAAAGGGAAGGACAAAGTTCTGATGCAGATGCTTGAGCCCACCATCCATGATGGGACAGTTCTTTCCAGTACCTCATTATCTTTATCCTGTCAACTGCAGTGAGCTGGTGGGATTGGGATTATTTGAATATGAAGGCTAAGAGAGGAAGAGCAAGCTATATATAGCTTGAAAGTGAAAATTTTTTGAGGAATTAAAGAATATTTACATTCTGTTTTGTTTTACTTTGCTTTGCTTTGTTTTTCAAGTCATGGTTTCTCTGTGTAGTCCTGGCTATCCTGGAACTCACTCTGTAGATCAGGCTGTCTTCAAACTCAGAAATCTGCCTGCCTCTGCCTCCTATTTATATTCTTAACAATTAAGTTTAGCAAGTAATTCTGATATTATACATAAAGTCATTACCTTATCATTTCCTCTAGAGAAGAGTGGACCAAGCACAGGGAGGAGACTGTGATAGTGAGCTTGTGGGAGTCCACCATTCATCTGCCATAGCCACTCACCTGCTGGCAGCAGATCACACACCTTAAGGGCATCTGTCTCAAGAAGACCAACCTTGTGTGGGACGAGGTGAGTGGCCAGTGGATGCGCTGTTAGAGCTACAAGCAATCCCAGGATGACCCTAAGGAATGGCTGATCAAGGTGCCTTGGGGCACAGACCCCATGGAAGACCAGTTCACCAATTAGATTCAGTCCAAGGAAGAATGCATAGGCAAGAACAAGCTGAATGGGCTGCAGATCCTGTCCCTCATACACATGATGCAGATGCCCAGCTCAGCCAGCCTGCACCCTAGAGGAAACCAGAGTAAGGAGGAGTTTGTCTGCGCTATGCAAATAACGAAGGTCCACTGCTTTGGAGTGAAGCTTCCAGGAGCCCCTTCCAAGGAGAAAGTGCTGCAGTCTCCAGGAAAAAGAGGAAGTTTCATGCCCTCTTTGGGGAAGTTGCAGCTGAGAAAAAGAATCAGTTGGTGTTGGGCCATGAAAAGCAGTCTGTGTTTTTGTTGAGTGAGTCTTAACTTCCAGAGACCCAGTAGAAGATTCCACAAGGGATGGAACAGTGGAGACACGTTCCCAACATAAATGACTAGCACCACAAGCCCTCACTCCATTATTCTGTGGCTAGACAATGCCCAAGCATTCTGGCTGGACACAACCCCCAGTCAACTGACCACAGCTAGGTATGCCCTGCCAGACAGCAAGGTAGTCCAATCTATCATATAAGGGGCAGTTTACTTCCTCCCCTCTCTCTTCTTATTCTTCTCTCTCTCCTCTCTCTTATGCTCTTACTCTTCTCTTAACTCTCCCTTGCCCCTCTCTCTACATGGCCATGGCTGGCCTCTACTTTCCTGTCTTCTCTCTCTCATTTCTATAATAAAACATCTTACAACCATGCATTACCTCCTTTAAACTAGACATGCAGTGTTGGCCCAGCAGCCTCGGAGATCCGGACCAAGAACTCCTGTGTGCCCACTCAAGCCTGCTAGCTCCTGAACCACTGGGCGGCCACTTCTGCTGCCCCCTGTCCCCACTCTCCCTTCCACCCCAGAGAGGACTGAGCAGCTCTGGGGTCCTCAATTCATTCTCAGCTCCCCCATGCTGTCCAGAGTTGCCTACGATGCCCAGGGTTAGAACCTGCGTCCTTGGCTTCTATGAGGCCCAGGGACCTCCCCCCTGCAGCTATTCCTCTCCACTCCCTATGAACTGGGATCCAGATGCCCACCCAGTGGAGTGGGATGCTTGACCGACACCCGTGTCTGGCACCCAGAGTTCCAGACCTATGTCAGGATATGAGTCATTCTTCTCTCCTATCTCTTTCATTCCCCATGGGTCCTGGGGCCTGGTGCAGCAGTTGCCACGGCACAAGGCCCAACAAGTTGGAGCTACTTTGAGTCATGAACAGCAAGACACCTCAGCTGGACTTGTCAGAGGGCCACCAACAAGCATATGAGGGAAGGGACCAAGAGGAGGCTTCTAGGAGGAGGAAAATGAGCCAGAAAGGCAAGAGAAAAGGTGGTCTCCACAGTAAGAACATTTGGCAAGAGAAAGGATGGCTTTCCAGGCCAGGGAGAGAAAAAGAAAAGAAGGTTGAAAGGCAAGAAACATTCCAGGATGCCTGCTTTATGTGGCAAGAAAAGAAAAGTGTGCTGCACTGGAGTGGAATGAGATGCTCCTTCTGGACCTGCTCTGGAAAAGAAAGGACTATCTACTAAAAGTTAAGCTGTGCATGCTGCAGGCATTTAAGGAGGTGACCACTGCCCTCAATAAGATTGACATTAAAAGGACACGTTTGCATCCCCCACACACAATCCCCAGCCCCCGAGTCAGTGCTAGACTACAAATTAATGCTTCTTCCACAATGGAGACATTGGCTGAAAATTAAGGGTGTATTTTGAGAACTTGAAAGTTTTAAAAATAATATGGTCAGAAACAAGAATAAGTTAACAGTCTGGTTTTTTAAATCTTGACTTTGAATACTGGGTAAGGGTTGATCAGATTTCCAAGTTATAGTAGATTGGTTTCAATTTTTTTGCATCATTTTTGTAACAAAGCTTGTATATTTATCAAAGCAGGGAGAATGGGGAATAACTTACACCTACCTGTGATTTACAAGTATTGTAAAAGTATGTGGGTACTAGGTGTTGTTTTTAACTTTTGTTGTTGGTATAAGTTTTATGTGAAGCCAGTGACCTGGGTATAACTAGAGAGTGTGCTTGAAAAAAAAAACAAAGTAGTTAAGGAAAAACAAAGTTTAAGAAGACCACTTGTATTAGGAAACTCAAAAGTTCTTTTGGTGTTAACTGTAATATTAACAGTATAGTGCTTTTTGGTGTTGTTTCAGGTTGTGTGTTTGGCCAAAGGCACACATGGCTTTGAATGATATATTGGAACCACCTTAAATGATGGTAATTAACATTGTTACTCAAAAAATATGTGTCATTTTGTCTATAACAAGTGGCTTTTGTTCAATTAGCTTGGGTTTTAGTTTGTAGCCAGTACTGTACTGGAATTTGCTATGGAGCCAAGACTGACATGAGACTGGAGGTCTTGTGGCTATCTCCCAAGTGCTGAGATTATAAATGAGCAGCTATACTTATCAGGAGATTTCACATCTATTGCTGGATGGTTTTCACTATTTTCAATATCTTATTTTCTTCTTAATAATCTTATATTTACATAAAAAATAAAATAATAATAATATTTAGCTGAGGCTAAATAAGGTGAGTCCACTGTTAGTAAACAGAGTGAGCAAAAAAAAAAAAAAAACCTAAGATATACAATACAGAAAGAAGGTGCAGGGCTCCCAAAATGATCTGTAGAGAATGCTACTTGTATGTTCTAGTACCATGATTCAATTAATGGCACTATTAAGAAAAAAACATGGGTTATCATAATTTTAAAATAGTTATAGATATATAAATATTTCTTTAAATATGTACAAATACATAGTATAATCTAAAGGCTTTGATATACACCTGAAACAATAAGCAGGATTGTGAATCTGCAGCATGGGATACAATCAGAAGAATATTATGTACTTTTTATAGGTTAAAGAAAAAATCCACTGGAAAAACTATGAAGATAAAATTTCCAGACAACCCTAGAATATAATTATTAAGACTAAAACTAAACAGTCCAACTTATGAGAAGGACAATGAGGTCCATAGACATATGAACATGCAGTAGAAATGGACACTGTGGTGCAGGAGAACCGTCATGTGCTGATGTTAGATCCTAGTCACTTGATGGTACTGAGGATGTCTAAGAGATTACACAAGGTCACCTTTGGGTGTGTCTGTGAGGACATTTCCTGAGATGATTAGGATGTGAGGACTCTAGACTGATAAGTGGTCTAAGCCACTTATGGAACCACAGGTTGGACTGATTATTACCAGGTTGCAGAACTGTGTCAGGTAGAGCTTTGTTGGAGGAAATGGGTGACTGGGGAGTGATAGCTTGTACTGGTCTCTTCCTGTTACACACAGCTATGCTCCCTACATGAGATGTGTTGAACCATTTGAATATACCATGTTTTTTCAATCATGATGACACCAGTTTATTGATTTGTTGGCTAAAATAAACTACTTTCCTTTGTATTTTATTGCTTTTCTAAGGTGATAGCAGTGAAAAACTATATAACATATGCCCTGGATTCTATATGGTTAGGAAAAAAAATGTTGAAACAATTGTTTGCTTGTTACTCTGCTCTCACTAAATGTATCACCAAACTGAAAATTGGGTCAGGTCTGTTGAAAATCATACTCCTAACTTCAGTGTTTATCAGTCAGAACACATTTGTTGAAAATAGGTAAGAATAAAGAGACAATGTGGAGAGCATGCTACATACTAGTCAGTGCTGGAGAGGTAGATGGAGAAAAGGATGGAAGCCAAGTCTGAAAAAATGGGGAACATTGAGGATGGAAAGAAGTATAGAGCATCTCTCTAGTTGAAACATCCCCAGTTGAGCCATTGAAACATTAATGTACAATGAGGATTAGCACAGTCAGGTGTCAGGGCTTAAGAATAGATGGTCAAGTGTTTGCAGGCTACAGGAGGACAGAATGTGCTGAGGGCTTACCAAAGCTTATTACAGAAATATTTGTCTTGGAAATACATACATTCCTTTGTCACATTTTACTTAGTGTCAGCCAGACTGAATCATCCGCCAGTACAATTCTCTAACACAAACTATATCCTGCTACCTAGAGAAGTTGAACTAGAAGAAAACAAATACCTGAGGAAAGGTATGGTAATTCATTAAATAAGTATGGTCAAGGCTCCCAAGGTAGAAGGTCCATCTGCCACTCTGAGAAGAATAAGGTGACCTCTGTGCACCATCATTTCTCAACCCCCTAGTCTTCTCAACAGCCTTGACTTGAATTCCTAAAAGGGCCAAGTGGAACTTTAGAATTCATATCCTGTTATTTCTGAGTATGTTCATCCAAAACTCCCCAGAGGAACATCCAGAGACTCCTCAAAGGGCATTCTGTTTCTCTTCATGGTTTGTTGGTCTGATCAAGAGCCAGTAGGAACAAATATACAGGGAAAGACATCTTCCCACATTCTCTACTTTACTGCAGGAATTCAGAAGTGGTTGAGAGATTAAGAGGATCACTTTGAGATGTTCTAGGTCTTTTATACACCTGAAAGATTACCCACACATCACATCTTAGCCACTTTTACCCTCACAAGAGTTTCCCCTTTATCACAAATCCCCTAAGAATTGAAATGAACAATGAATATATATCAGAGGTGAAAATGCAAAAAAAGCAAGTGTAAGAGGCTTATTCAGAGTCAAGATTTTAGCTTCAGGCAGGAGGTGAGCCAATGGTTCTGATCCATGAATAAGAAACAATGGAAAGCACCGAGATACATGAATGTTATGCTGACCTTTCTAGGGAGGCCCATGACCTTACAATCTTGAAGGGAATGATCTGAGGCAGGCAGAAATGTTCTCTCAGCCCAAATGTTGAAAATGAGCAAGGCAGTGAGGAAGAAAATCAAAATTGACATGCATGGTGACTGAGCTAATATCATAGGACTGGAAAATACTTCATATTCTTTCACTGGCTTCATCCTGTCCAGTCTTCTTTGTTCTCTGTATTTTCTTTGACTGTTATGTCAATTGGGATCCATACCATTCACAGACACTAAACCCCAATAATATTGCTGATGCCAAGAAGCACTTGCAGACAGGAGAGTGGTATGACTATCCTCTGAAAGGTTCTGCCAGCACCCGAATAAGACAGATGCAGGTACTCACAAACACCCATTAGAGTGAGCCCAGCAATCCCAAGGAAAGAGTTAGGAAAAAGACTGAAGAAACTCAAGAGAATTGCAACCTCCATAGGAAGAACAGCCATATCAACTAACTAGACACCACAGAGCTCCCGGGGACTAAACCACCAAAAAAGGTATACATGGGTGGGTCCATGACTCCCACTACATATGTAGCAGAGGACTGCATTACATAACATAAGTGGGAGTGGAGGAACTTGGTCCTGTGAAGGCTTGTTACCCCACTGAAGGGGGATGATGGACAGGTGAGCTGGGAGTAGATGGGTGAGTGGGTAGGGGAGCACCCTCTTAGAGGTAAAGGAGAGGGAGAATAGGGTGGGGATTGCAGAAGGGAGATGGGAAAGGGGGACAGCATTTGAAATGTAAATAAATAAAATAATTATCTTTTTTAAAGGAAGAAAGCAAGGGCATTTCTCAAAACACAACGTTTGTTGTTACACCTACAAACTGTGAAAGAAAGGAAGAAAGAAAGAAAGAAAGAAAGAAAGAAAGAAAGAAAGAAAGGAAGGAAGAAAGAAAGAAAGGAAGAAAGAAAGGAAGGAAGGAAGAAAGGAAGAAAGAAAGAAAGAAAGAAAGAAAGAAAGAAAGGAAGAAAGAAAGAAAGAAAGGAAGAAAGGAAGAAAGAAAGAAAGAAAGAAAGAAAGAAAGAAAGAAAGAAAGAAAGAAAGAAAGGAAGGAAGGAAGGAAGGAATCTTCTAAGATTATACAAATATAAGCCAGAATAACTGAGGATGTTGAGGATTAGTCTTGAGACAGAGGAAGAAGAATGAGGAAGACAAGGAATTTGAGGAAGGAAACCAGGCCCTCTCATCAGGAGGATTAGAGGAAGGAAGATTGTATTAGACACAGCAGAAGCAAGTGGGGAAAGGAGATGTGAGTATATGAGGATGAGGGATTTAGGGATCACCTCTGAATGCAGTAAGGTCCTAATTGCTGCTCTTCATCACTTCAAGCATAGCAATCTGTGACAATCAGAAAATCTGCAACAGCCCCACTAACTGCCAGAATCTCTCAACTTTGAAGAAGCCATGAGCAATCAAGGACAGCAGGAGGAAAAGTATATGCCATTTTATTGTAGTGGTGTCCTGGTGCTATAGAAATAATACATCTTCTCACTGAACAATCACTTCATGACTTAAGACATGAAAGAAAAGCTCTTTAATGAAATGCCTGGATAGCTGTGGCTAAGGCCAAATAAGAGTCAGCCTTGAATGCATCTCATTATAGAAGCTGTAGTGTGTCACAGTATGTCCCACACCATGCCACTCTGCCCACACATCTTCTTTTGCAAATGTTCATTGCAATGAATCATTGGTCTGTTTTGATTTCAATAGTTTGTTCCAGGTTGTGGTGTGTGTGTGTGTGTGTGTGTGTGTGTGTGTGTGTGTGTGTGTGTG
>JADRCD010144599.1:0-22228 GCA_019843815.1 Montemys delectorum
TTTTTTTTTTTTTTAATAACAGAACTGCCAAGTAAAGGCATTTGTGTTACACTGTTTTCACCTCTTTTCAGGAATCCTACTACGATTTTATCTAACAATGCCCAACTTCCTATTTTATGCACAAACTCATACTTTTAAGCAAATATGGCTTAATTAGAAGAACAAGAGAGACTTGCCAAATGCACTGGCTTAAAGACATTTTCATGTACTTGCGCTTGTTGTCTGTCCACATGTGCTGCCCTGAATTGAAACCAGTGTAGTAGATGCCGCCAAGCTGAGGGCATGGTGGAACCCGTGCCATCTAAATGAGAGTTCATCAAAGATTAAGAGGTGATTGGACATGGCCTTGCAGATAAATAACACTGATTAAAGCTTTGAAGCAAATGCTCTCGGTGTGCTGAGACTAGTTAGAAGTTTCTCACATGAGCAATGGCTGTTGTACTTAGTACATGTTTTACTTCTTTGTGTTTTTAAGATAGACTACAAGAAGAACAGTAAGTTTTGGGAAACATAAAGTTCATAATTCTGCCAAGTGAGACCTTTTCCACCTTTCTGCCAAACCAGAGTGGAATGATACATACATGGCTTAAATCAAGCTGTCCAGCCAGCCTCTGAACCACTCCCTAGAATGTTTTGTGTTGAGCCACGATGACTATGGGATTAAAGTGAGATTTTGTGTTCTTTTCTTGTGAGAAGAAACATATCCTCTCAACAACAAAAGCAACAAGATGGATAAAAGCAGACACCAGAAAACTTTCTGGTTGTTGAAAACCGAATGTAATTCCACTTCTGGCTGAGTGGATACTGACTTCTCTTAGATTTGTCTCTTGACCAGGATGCCTGCATGTGGAATACCTCTGCCACTTAGATTGCAGAATTTCCATCCTCCTTTGCTCATTCTCAATGGAGCACCTCATTAAAGATCAGGATACACAGAACAGCCAGTACCCAAGCCGCCTCTTCATATGGCACAGTCCAGGGTAATAGTGAAATTATGTCATCACTAACAAGTCTAATAGTTATCATCTGCCATCTGATGGGAGTTTTGATAAGAGCCAGGCACTTTGCTAAGATTTATATCCATAATTCTAGGTATAATTTACATTTTGTGAGGGGTAATTTAAGGCAATGGTCACATCTAATCCAGGAAATAACTTGTAGTTACTGTTCCGTCAATAGATCAGTCAGTTCATAGATCCTTCCGTCACGTATGTGCTGCCCAGTGAGTAATCTATCCATTGATACAGTAGTATTGAGTAGAGTAAAAATAGTACAAGCAAAAGGCTGCGCAACTATTGAAAAGGGCCGTGTATCCTAGGAGATGAAAGGACCTCTGGTGAGGCAGTGTAGACTTCAGCCATGAATAAGAGGCACTTTAATTGATTTATAAGCAAGATTCTACCTAGAGGCATTATACTATTATTTATTTTTGAGACAGAGTCTTGCCTGTAGCCCAGGCTAGTCTTGAACTTGTCCTCTTCCTGTCTCTTCCTCTCAAGTACTAGGACTATTAGCATGTATCACCGTGCCCTGCTCTTCATAGAGCTTTGGATCTATTTTTAATTTTTTATTAGTTATTTTAGAATGTTGTGCAATGTGTTTTGATCATACTCACACACGTTCCACACTCTTCTCAGATCAACTCACACCTTCCCCACACACTCAGCTTCATGTCCAAACCAAACCAAAACTCACAAAAACAAATATAAAAACCAAAATATTCTTGGGTGTGTGGTTATATTCTTAGAGAAAACCGCCTCTCCTCCCAACAGCTAACAAACAAACAAACAAACAAACAAAAAATCACAGTAAGTCCTAAGCTTGGTGTGGAATTTCACACCCAGCTCCCACCTCCGTGTTAGGATTGGGTGTGTCGTGGGCTTGCCGAGGAGGTCTTGTGTATTCTGTCACACCTGCTGAGAACTCATGGGCAGCTTGCTGACATCCCACGAGACACTATTTCCCTATAGTCACCCCCTGCCCCCGCCCCGCTTTTTACACTCTATCTGTCCTGTCTTTTGAAATGAACACTGAGCCTTGGGAGGAGGGAGAATAGTGTACATGTTTCACTTACAGCCGAGCATCCCACGGTCTCCTTGTTTCTAGGCTTTGGCCAGGTGTGGGTCTCTGTAAATCACTACTGCAGATAGAAGCTTCACTGATGAGGCTTGACAGATGCATCAATACATCGGCATAATGATTATTCATTAGAAGTCTACTTAATGCCTGTTAGCAAAATAATAGTAAACTCTCCTCCATGACCTATGACCTGTCTAGCCATGGTTTTTTGGCTTGATAATGATGCGAGTCATAAGGTTCATCTTGTAGAGTATGGCAAAAATTGAGTCAGAAAGTGGTTGGAAGTATAGAAGTAGTTCTATAACGTCCATAACAATACTGCCCCAGTGGGCATGTCTTGCCAGGCCAGTCATTAGTGTAGCTTGCCATCTTCACAGCTGGGTAAGAGTGATGATGAGCTTTCTCCTCTGGTAATACGTATAGCACCTTCCAGCCCAAAGCTAACAAGTAGGAACAAAACTTCCAAGTCAACACTAGCTTGCTTTTTCATGTTTCATGACTCAAGGCTATGGTGTCTTCAATAATAGCCCTCAAGTTCTAGAGGGTAACCAGGAACAATGGTAATAAATAGCCTGCACTGCTCAGGTATGGGATGTAGGCCTGAGACATCAGAAGCCAACAACTCCACAATAAGTAACTCATTCCTGGCAATGCTCTTTTTATTTTATTAGTCTTCAGTATATAATAGAGGTATTATTTTTTGGTCATAGGGTAATCTCAATCTCTCTCTCTCTCTCTCTCTCTCTCTCTCTCTCTCTCTCTCTCTCTCTCTCTCGTGTGTACAGAGGTAAACTTCCATATGACTTTTTCAAAACACTTTTGTGCTATTAATTCCTCCCCATATTTGCTGCCCTCTCCCCTCCATTACCCCAATTTAACTCTTCCCATTCCCTTATTTACTTTTAATGCTTCGAACACATCAGTATAAGTTTGTACCAATGTGTTCTGTCTTTATCCACTTGAAATTCCCAAGCTATGATCCCTTAGTAATTTTTGAACTCTATGTCCACTCCACATGAAATATAAGTACCTGAAGACTCAAACTAGTATGTATCTATGAGAGAAAAATAGGAGACCTTTAACTTTCTGGGTCTGGCTTACTTCAATGAGAATGTTAATTTTCAGCTTCATCTATTTACTTGAAAATTTCATTTTTGTTATTGGCTGAATAGTATTCCACTGTGTAAATATGCCACATTTTCTTTATCTATTTGATAGTTGATGCACTAATGAATGAATACCCTATCTCCATTCTATGGCCATTTATGAGCAGAGTAGTGGTAACCATGAATGAGCTGATATTGTTATATTAGGATATGAATTCCTTTTGGAACACACCTCAGTTGACCATATGAGAGATCTGTTTTCAGTTTTTTGAGGAACTTCCAAACTTATTTGCATAATATAGCTAGATCAATTTGCATTCCCACCAGCAGTGGGTAACTGTTCCCCTTTCTTTTCAGCCTAGGCAGCTTTTGTCCGTTTTTATTTTATTTAGTTTTATCTTATTTTTTACTTTGTTTTTGCTGTTGTTTGCTTACATGAATTTAGTCACTCTGTCTGGGCTAAGATGGAAAATAAAAGCAGTTTTTAATTTTCATTTCTCTAATGACTAAATATGATGAACATTTTAAAACATATTTGTTTCTTTCTTTCTTTCTTTTTATTTATTTTTAATATTTTTTATTAGATATTTTCTTTATTTACATGTAAATTTCTCCTTTCCCAGTTTCCCCTCCAAAAAACAAACAAACAAACAAACAAACAAGAACAACAAGAAAAACCCCTGTTGCCTCCCCCCTCCCCACCCTCTCCCACTTATTGGACCTAGCATTCCCCTACACTGGGGCACAAAACCTTCACAAGGCCGAGGTCCTTTCCTCCTATAGATGATCGAATTTGCAATCCTCTACTATACACATGCTGCCAGAACATTCAGTCCCACCATGTATAGTCCTTGACTGGTAATTAGTGTGGCAGTTCCTCCGGAAATTGGACATAGTTCTACCAGAGGACCCAGCTATACCACTCCTGGGCATATACCCAGAAGATGCTCCAACATGTAATAAGGACATGTGCTCCGCCATGTTCATAGCAGCCATATTTATAATAGCCAGTGTTCTAAAACTAAGATGTGTCTTAGCAGAGGTAATTATAATGGAATCGATCAATCCATGTGATTCAGTCAATGGTTTTCTTTTATTCCCTCTTCTCTCCCTCCCTCCCTCCCTTACTCCCTCCGTCCCTTCCTCCCACCCACCCACCCTCCATCCCTCCCTCCTTCTGTCCCTCCCTCTCTTCTGTCCTTTATTTTCCTCCCTTCTTTTTCCTTCCTTCTTTCCTTCCTTCTTTCTTTCCTTCTATCCTTCCTTCCTTCCTTCCTTCCTTCCTTCCTTCCTCCCTCCCTCCCTTCCTCCCTTCCTTTTATTTTTTCTGAGATAGGGTTTTTCTGTGTAACTAGACTGGCTGTCCTAGAAACTAACTGTACAGGCCAGAACTCAGAGATCTACCTGCCTCTGCCTTCTCAGTGCTGGGACAAAGACAAACACCACAACCCCTGGCCCAGCTAATGGTTTTCTAACATCCCCTGAATAACATCAGAGGGATTCTTGGCAGAATACTTGGGGAGGAAATTGATTTGTATGTTGCTCAGAGTTAAAGCATCTCAAGATGTGCTTAGAAACATGGAGAATTGCATGTGTTAGGTTATTAATAATGGCAATGGGCTAGGGAAACTTCTCAGTGGGTAACAATGCTTATCATGCTCGTACAAAGACAATAATTCAAATCCTCACAACTGGGGTGGTAAATAGACTGACATGTGGGTAGTTTGTAATCCATCTTGCAGGAATAGAGACCGGGAAATCCCTGGAAGTGGTTTTCTACACTAGCCCAATCATTGATTTCTGGATACAAATGAAAGAACATGCCATAAAATAAAGTTAAATCCAGAAAGACACCTGATGTCAACCCATCCAAACATGCATGCACATACACATGCACACACATATGTATACACACACACACACACACACACACATACACACTTGCATATACATGTGTGCAGTTACACTCATCCACAACACTTACATGCCCACTACACACGCACATACAAGGTAAGAAAGCATACCGATTATGCTAATTTTGTCTAATGGGATATTTTTTGGTTGTAGTCTTTAACATTACCATTACAGATAGAGGTCATGACAGGGGGCATTGGTTGTTGATGCCATGTTATGAGTGAAATCAGACAGCTCAGAGTGATCACATCCAAGGTCATGAAGGAGTCTATCTATGAGATTCAAAGCATAGCTCACTGTTGTCTTCTGATGTCTGGCCAGATGTTTTTTTCATGATGAGATCCAGTTGATTTAGAACTGAGTCTGCTCTGAATCTTTGATCATTCATAGAAGAAAACAAATTTTTCTTACCTTCTATTAGTTCTATTTCCAACAACTGTAATAGTAAGAACATCGTTTCATATGTCTGCAGACATTCTGTGCCTACTGATAAAGATTCCATCAGGCCTACTAATGCCAAATGTTAATCTTTCGTAAAAAGAAAGAGGAATGTGGCTATAAATTTCTTCAGTGAACATGAATTATTGGTTTTTAACTTAGTCTTTAATTAAAGTAACATTTCAGAGATGGTTGCATGTTGTCTTGTGCGTAGAAACTCAAGTGGTGAAAGGAATAAATCAGACCATATTCTTTTTCTGGGAGTGTGTTGGCTCCTCACTCACCAGTCCAGTCCTCACAAAAGCTGGATATGGCATATGGAGTTGGAGTCACCCTTTATGTCCCTTGAATTAAGCTTCCTTTTTATGCCTCTGTGTCATTTCTCTCCAGATCTTATACATAAACCCATTTAGACTATTATAAAAAAATATTGGCTGGGTAACTTTCAAACAACATAAATGCATTTCTAGAGCCTGGGAAGTCCAAGAACAAGGTTCCTAATGATTCTTTGAGATTTTTCTTCATAGCTCACTGATGTTTTTCTTGGTGTTCTTCAAACATCATGGGAGTAACAGAGATGTTTCTGGGGTCTGTTACATTAAAGACATTTTAGTGGGAATTCTGCCCTATGAACTATTCACTTCCGAAAGCTCTCCTTTGCTAATATTATTGCTGGGTGGTTAAGTGTCAGTGTCTGAGTTTTGTGGAAACACAATCATTCAGACCATATCAGATGCCACTCTACAATAATCCTTAGTATATCTCAGTTATTTCTAACTGCAGCCACCTTCTCATTGCTGCTGCGCTGGGAGATGATTTTACTTGTTGTTTAAGATATAGCAGAATTAGACTCAATGTCTAGAATTCACCATGTTGTTCTGAAATGAGTCTACCTCCATGTAAGCTTCACAAGGCAGCTGATAGCCATTGTGGTAAGCAGATAGTAATAGCTCATTGAATCTGCAAAGTTCATTGTGGAATTAAATTTTAACACAGTGGATTTTCATGATGATAATTTTTAGGGGCCTCCTGCTATACCTGACCCAAGGCTCTATTTTTGTATATCATATTTACTTGGTCTTGTGAGATTTTTTCCATAGCCATGCGATGTCATTATTAATGACATGATGGTAAAATTGGCTATTTCTGGCTTCCATCTTGCTTACATTGCACTTATTCCTGCTTCCCTATAGGTCAGAGGAAAGTATTCGACCTTCCTTTTGGAAGCTGCCTGTTTCGCAGTGATGTTTATGACAACGGAGCCTCATTTGTCTATGATAACTGCACAGTATGCACTTGTAAGGTAAGGGGGTTCTAGGGCTGTGGTACTACCCTATGGGCTTAGATGACAGTAAAACTGCAAGTGTGATAGCAGTTTGCTCATCAGGAGGAACCATGCTGGTGGTGTCTGAAGAGTATAATCATATTCAACGTTATAGAGAAGGTCTGAAAGCCCTCCTAAGGATTCTCTACAATCAAATACCGATGGCTGTATTCTAGCGCTCTACCTATTTGAGATGAATTCTGTAGCATACCTTGCAGTGAAAATAACTAATTGTATTCAAGAGAAGACAAAGGCCTGGTTTTATAGTTGACTACAGAGATAAACCTGGTCAATTGAAAAGCCCATGGAAACTCTAAGGAGGTGATATTCCATGGTTTGCATGATCCTTTGTTAAATATACAACTCCTGGTAGACACACTGCTGTATATAAATACATAGAGCATCACCTTGTGAACCTGGTCTCCATGCCTACCACATCGCATCTACACTGAAATCTCACAGGCCACAGTTTTCTCTTGGAAGCTGAAACTGAAACTTCGTTGAAACCTGTCACCTTCATGATTCTCCTGCTTGAGGGATAGCCCATTTTCCCACAATGGGAGCTAATTGTGCTATCATTTACATCATTTGGGCTTTTCAGGAAATCTAGGCCTTTGAGACACAATCAGGCAGTGTGTCCCAGTCTTCCAGCAGAACTAGAATGGATACTTTCACTGAAATTGTCAGGGGCTTATCCTAATATGAGTTCATAGACATTTTGGGGAAAGTTGATACTTGATGAGTCAGATATTTTATTCCTGTGAAGAGACACCACAAACAAGGTGACTCTTACAAAAGCATTTAATTTCATACTTTCTTAGTTTCAGAATGTTAGTCTATTATCATCATGGAGGAAAGCAGATAGGCATGGTGTTGGAGCAGTAGCTGAGAGCTTTATATCCTGATCTATAGACAACATAAAGAGTGGGTGAGTGAGTGAGTGAGGGAAGGAGAGAGGGGGAAGAAGGGGTGGGAGGGAGGAAGGGTGAGAAAGGAGAAAGAGAGAGAGAGGGAGAGAAAGAGAGAGAGAGAGATTTTTAAACCTCAAAACTTACCCCCAGTGACACACTTCCTCCCAACAACACCACACCTCCTAATACTTTTAATTTTTCTCAAACAGTTCATCAAGTCAGAACTAAACGCACAAATGTATGAGTCTGGAGGGGGCATTTTTATTTAAACTACCACAGATGGGATTTGTTATATCAATACCCCCTTTCTTTTTGTGTAGAGCTTCCCTCTCTAACAGACTCATTGAAGGTTCTTCTTGATTTCTCAGGCAGGTCTGGGAAACCCAAACAAGCTCTATTATGTAGAAAATGAAAGAAGGGCAGGAAGAATGGAATCTGTCAGCCCATAATGATCTGGAATTTCTTGTCTCACTGAGGAAGTATGCTGGGGTCTTGAGCATGAAGTTAGAGGCCAGTAGAAGCAAGCCTGGAGTGTGGCACACCCTCACTGCTACAGACATTAGCCAGGAAGCATGTTTGGAAGTGGATGGAAAGCTTTTTGTATGACATTAAAGCATGGTACTAGGAAAGTACGGCTTAGAGCCATTGTGGGTTATTAAAGGAGGGCTGAGAAGGCTGTGTAGGAGAGGTGAATGTCAGTTTTAATTTCTAGTCTGCCTTGCCTTTGGGTCTCCAGGACTCTACAATGGTTTGTAAGAAGAAGTGTTCCCACCCCGGTGTCTGTAACAGTCATGAGGATGCTTGTTGTGAAGAGTGTCTCCTTCGGGTGCCCCCTGAAGATGTCAAAGTGTGCAAGTTTGGTAGCAAGATTTTCAGGGTATGTATGAGATAAGCCATTATGATGTCATAGGCTTGTGGGAACCATCATAACCATCATACTATAATGGCCATTAAAAAGCTCTGGACATAATACAGATTAGAATTTTGCATAATTTATACATTTAAAAACACACATGTATATTTAGTATATGAATTTACAAATGTATATATTCATGTATACACACACACACACACACACACACACACACACACACATATAAAATCAGAATAGGAAAGATTCCAAATGTGTCAGTGTTATTGGTCTTTCTACATGTCATCAGCCAGTGCCCGAGGTTCAGCTGAGCATACCAAATGGCTAGTGTAGTTATGGTCCCAAATGACTGAAAGCGTACCATTTATTTGAGGATGCGAAGTACACCTTGTCAAGATTATGACCATGGCAAGATCCTGATGGATCTAAAACTTGGTGCTTTCAGCAGCATTTTACAAATTTCTGTTTTAAAAAGGCTCAATTGGAAAGTGTTAAGATGAAGATGTTTACCAAATAAGTTTGAGAGTCCAACTCCAAGGTACTCAAAGGCTTGCTTACTGGCCTTCCAATACTGCCTGGTATGTGCTCTACATTGTTCTATAGTGATCTTATTTGGAAAGCTGTGTAGTATGCATCTGGCTTCAGGAAGCAGGCATTGGTTTTGTTCAGACTATCTCCCCTTTCATATCTGTTATGGTTTCCTTAAAGATGAGGGAGACTCTGTAACAAAGATGTGCTTGATGATACCCATGAGCACCTAGACTAATGTCAGATGTAGAAGTTTCCTCAGGGTTCCTATCGACTGACATGATTAGAGAGAGGTCTGGATTCTTATGGATCCTGTAAGAAAGAAGAAAATGTATTATGCCCATCAGCAAAGAGCAATACAGCAAGTTTTCAGAGACACTCATGTAAAATATGCTTTATTCGAAGCTTCCATTTGTGCCCAGAGCATCAAGATAAAACAAACTCCTCTCATAATACTGGTTTCGACAAAACACTTTCAAACCACTTTCTAAAAAGATTTCTTTTAGAATCTGAGGTTTAAAGTACTTTACAGAGATTGTGAGGCCTGAGAATATTTTGCTCATAGAACATTTATAAGTTTGATGCCCTTTACAGACAAATTCGGTTAGTTCTCTCTCATCTGAAAGGCAGCAGGGGGTTGGCAATCCTTAACATATCTTCAAAAATTGAGAAAGGACAGGATATATCAAAGATCTTGACTCTGCGGGCCCAGGAAGGATCCTTCATTTTGTCTTTATATCTAACTCTGTTGTCTGATGTTTCAAATTTCAGTCCAGGTATGTGTCCTGGTGGTGTGTTCTGGCTGAGCACTGACTGCACACTATAAATCTGAGCCCAGTGCACTCATTGAGTGTCTTTTTATCCAAGCAAGAGTCTAGTCTATGTCTCAAAGTGCTATACTATATTTTGGGAGGAGAATGCAAGCAAGAGTTATGTCGCTAGGACTGCTCTCTCTGAGCTTTGTGTGCTCATAGGTGCTCACCATGTGTCTATCTGACCACTGAGAATTATTTGAATACCTTCCATTCTCTTCATGTACTGGGTGTCTCAGGAGCAAGGCACATCGGTCTTACATCACTGTGTCTAAGCATCTCAATTAACCGTGATGCCTGATATAGCAACTATTTCAATTCCATTAATCAGAGGAAAGTTAGGATTTGCTCATGCATCACGTATAAAATTCACCCTTCCATGTCTTCCGGGGTGAAAATAAAAATACTTGATCACATGACAGGCAAGATGTAAAAAAGACTTGGCTAGACTCAGAAGAATGCTCCGTATTTTGGACCAATATTCTCTCACCTTTAAAACAAGTGTCTGAAACCTTCCCTAACCACTGTGTTAAGTGGATTACATATAGATGCCTCCGAGTCACTCGACATAGGCACCTTAGGCATGCTCTCCTCAGTGGAGTAACCATAACCTACTTGCTCCACTCTACCTGTAGTTGAACTCTGTGCTGTGTCCTGTAGGACGGAGAGATGTGGTCTTCAGTCAACTGCAGCATCTGTGCTTGTGTGAAGGGGAAGACTGAGTGTCGAAAGAAGCAGTGTGTTCCTGTTAGCAGCTGCCCACAGGTATGTAGGGGATTTGGTTTTATTTTTCTCTGTTACCTTGGGAAATGCACAGCATATGCCATTTTGAGAAGACAACCAGGAATTCCCAAAGCTTACGTATAGAGCCCAGGAGCTAAAGCCCATTGTTCAGCTCCCTGATTCTGTCTTTCATCCCTATTTAGAGTCCAGGCTTATGTGACGAAACTCCCGTCTCCTTCTTGCTGCTATCTTCCTGTCCTTTATTGACACCTCTCGAGCCTTTGTAAACACTTCTCCAGCTTTCTTGCCTAGACCTTGTTTTCTGGTGTTGAGTTTTCAATTTAACATCATAACCACATTTTGCTTCTCCTTCTTTCTTTCTTTCTCTCAAATCTAAACTTTCTTCTCATAGCCATGGTAATATGTGGTTGTTTAATAGGAACTTCCCAAGGATTTCCTTGCCTAGCAGAAGCCCCGGGTCCTCTGTAGAAAATTCTGCTCTAGCTCTGCTCTCCATTGTAGCCCCACATGGAAATAGCATCCTTATGGAAATACCTCTTTTCAAAAACCCACAGCCCAGACTTGAATAAAGCCACCATTATCTTCTGAAGTATGGGCTCCATTGAATTTACCTCAGCAACTTGAAACCTTTCAAGGCTTTGTATGTTTTGAGAAAATGTCAAACCTATTTAGTACCTTCCAGTGAATGAAGAAAGCATATCCATGAATTCAGAGCATGTTCTCTATTCTTTGCTATAGAAAGCTTTTAATTTTATTCACATCTGCTATTATTATAAATAAAAAGTTGCTGTTTTTACTTGAGTGCCAAATGAGGCACAAAAAAACAACAGCTGTTGCTGTTGCACAACTGAATTCGTGGGGAGAGGGGAGAAAGGAGGAAAAAATCCCCTAATTAGTCTTGCTTTAAAAAGCCTCAGACGTAAAACTGAAAACTTCCCATAAAAGAAATGAAAAAAAAAAAAAGTAGGTACAATAAGCAGACTTGAACATGGGCTGCTTATAAATATTCATTGGGAAAAATGGAATCACATCATTTCTGCCAGTCCTCGGGGAACCCTCACTGCTAATGAACTCTCCCAGCACATGTTAGTAATAATGGGCTTCCTTATTCTACAAGACAAAACCAGGAAGCGGTGCCAACCTGGTGGCTCGAGTAACTCGCCTCGGCAGGCCACTGCGGGGTTTGCAGCTTCACTTCAGCTCTGCCACTTGTAGCTGGGTCGGTGCTTTCTGCTTCGAGGTCACAGCTCTTTATGTTGCCTGCGTCTCCCAAGTGATCTTACTGGGTGTACTCCACTCAGGCCAGGCATGTCCATCCCTCCCACGAAGCCTGCGCGTAGCCCCCAGCTCCGCCCACTCTGCCCTTGCTTCTCAGTACCCTGACTTGCTGGGGCTTCCACGACCACCTTTCTGTTTCTAGGCATTCTTCCAACTTGGTTTCTCCCTCAAACTTTCCTTTCTCAGAGGCCAGCACAAGGTCTTTGGAAGATAGTTTAGTTCTACCATGAAATCCTTTAAAAAGAAACGACAGCAGTTCATCAGTTTATTTCTCCTTTCCTACTCTGATTAGGGAAATTTTACAAAGATACTAAAATTAAAAGAACTAGAAGGTCTCTGTGCATGCTCCGCTGCCCCCGTAACCGTTCCAGTTACACCCTATCTGCCTTTTCCGAAGGAGCCTATGGTTGTAGTCACTATTTGCCCTACTAGGTGATTCCTAAAGCTCTGGGGGGTGAGACTGTCTCTTTGATAGATACCATCAGTTTATATTGAAGCCATTTATCTGGTCACAGAAATAAGCTTACTCCCCGGAGACTGCTCTACTGAGGTAGGTGCTGGATAGACCCTTCTTCCAGATGAGGCTACAGATCGTCCAGTTTCTAGCTCAGTACACACAGCCCAGGCTCTCTGACCTCACAGTCTCTAGTTTTTTCCCCAACTATTTACCAACAGGACCAGCTTTACTGAACAAGGGAAATGGCCATGTCTGTTGAGATACAGATACAGGGAATCACCCAATCGTCCTTGATTAGAAATGTAGCTTTAACTCATGCCATTCCGATGGGGCAATGTGCCTTGCCTGAGCCTCTGTGGAAATCATTTCATGGACTTTGGCTGATCTTTGGTTTTGTCCTTGAGGAACTAATTTCCATGGCATCAGTTCTCAACCTATGGGTCAAGACGCCTTTGGGATGGGGATGTGGTTGAATGACCCTTTCACAGGGATCATATATCAGATACTTTGAGTATCAAACATTTACATTATGATTCATAACAGTAGCAAAATTACAGTTATGGAGCAGCAACAAAAATTGTTTTCTAGTTGGGGTCACCACAACATGAACTGTGTTAAAGGCTCTTAGTATTATGTATGGAATTAAGGAGTTTAATATGTCATAGTTGGATTAGTTGATGCAAGAAATGAATGAGACATGGCTTTATTTCTTCAGTAGCAAAATGTCATTTGAAAAGCTAATGTGCTTATTTCTTTTGAAAATATTCAAACCTGCTCTGCAAACCACTCACCAGGCTGGTCTCTGGGCCTTTGTCTTGGGCCACATCTTAGTGCACTTTGCTTCCTTTAGTTCTCTGTAAAAGGGGGATGAGATCACCTATCCTCAGAGTGACCTTGTGAATTTCAAATGAGAGAAAGCAGGAGGCACGCACAGCAGTCTGTCCTGCATGCAATTGAAAAGACATGTACACTGAAAAGAACTATGGCTTAAAAAATCTGTGGTAAAAGAACATGGCCTGTGGTGTCACAAAACATAACATGAAGTTAACTTTCTGTTTCTATCATGCTACATGTTACATGACACCTGCTTCTTCACCCACGGAAGGGGAAATCCTCAGCTCAGAAAGATTTCACACTTCTAGGTAACACTATCGCATCGTTAAGACTTAAGTGATTGGCTCATTAAATCGTCATGAGCAACCCACGGTTAGGTCCTCCAGCAAGTGTTGCTCCTTCAATGTTAATCAGCTTCCACTACATTTCTTTTATCTCTGTGCTGAATCACTGAGTCAGAGATAAGGAAAGGCCATTCTCTGGTACAGGTCTGGAGAATACACGTCTTCCCTTAAATGTCAAGCATTAAAAGAAAAGTTAAGAGATATTTGCCTAGGAAACGGCAGCGTGTTTCGAGAGCAGAGAGAGAACTCTCACACTCAGTATCGTAGAGCTCATTGCTTCTTGCTTTGATTGTATAACAGCGAGTTAGCATGCACGATGCTGCAGAGGAGGACGTTTGACTGAATTCAGTCTGTGGTGTGCCATAGCTGTAGGATGTGAGTAAGCATCTTCCGCCTGGCTTTTAGGGCACCAGAGAGCTTTTCAGAGGGACAGCAGGAAGAAGGCCCTGATGATATGGACAGAGTGTCAGTGGTTCCCAGGTGTGTGTGTGTATGCACTTGGCTTGACTGTCAATGAGAAAGCTCTGTCCAGCCTGTTTCCATGTGAGAAAAATCACACCATACTGTGAGGTATCCTGTTTCTAAGAGGATAAAATCAGGAAAGCTTTTGGAGTGATCTTGCCTGGCCTGGAAACCTGATGCATGAAACTGCATTTCACCACCATTGAGACCATCAAGTTCAAGTACAGTTTGGGGTGATTTCATTGGTTTATTTGGTGTTATATTTTGCAAAGAGAGTCCTCCTCAGCAGGCTATCTTTTAACATTACATTTCTGGTTTCTTTTTTTCCTTTCCTGACCAGGGTAAAATTCTCAACAGAAAAGGATGCTGTCCCATTTGCACCGAAAGTAAGTTCATTCTTTGGGAACATGAGCTCATAATATTTGTTTTAAAATTTTGTGATGATCAGGGAGGCCTGGTGTAAGTTTCTATAGATTTAATTCTGTGGGTATTAGATGGGGTCATCCACCTTCCCACGGGCACCTGATATCAGCTGCCATCCTCTCACAGAAGTTAGATTGAAACCAGTGTAGATATTTCCACCAGAATCTGCTATTAGGAGACCTCAGGAAGATAAATGGATAGATGGAGTTTTAAAGAAGAACAAATAATTTAATGCACATTTGAAACTGCTAATAGCATTTTTAGTCCTTGAGGCTAAGATAATGATGCCCAGTATAGCTGGCCATCCATAATCTCTAGGGCATTTACTTCCTCTCCTTACACCATCAAAGAACTGCACTTCCTCCTCCCTCTCCTTTCTCCTGGGCACATTTGATATTGTTGATGGCAATGAGCTTGCATCCTGATACTTTTAAATGAGTTCCTGAAGGTTCTATGGAATTTTTGTGACATTTGAGAGCTATTTGAGGCTGCCCTATTAATCTCAGGGACAGAGCATTGTGCTGGCTTGACAGCAGCCCCATATGGGGACTTTTGCCTACATCCATTAGAAAATCACCATGTTAGTCCCAAAGTTTACTTGGCTTTGAGACAGCTTAATGAAATATGCTATTGAAAGAATGGTGTTAGAAATACATTGTCAAATTATTTCTGATACATGGTGGTAGTATTAGCCGAGCCAGGAAGTTGATTAAAAACTGTTTCATGAGCCAGTCAGGCTTAGAGTAGTGGACTTTTGTGGCACTTGGCAGCAGCTTTTTATGGAAACAGGTTTGTTTCTTTCATTTATCTGAAATCAAAGTTTATGTTGCTCCAACAAACCCTGGTTTCCTCCCCTTTGAATTGCCTGATATCCTCAGATAACAAGTACATACATATATGTCATTTTTTACCTATACAAGACTACACATGGAAGGCTGTTATATATTAATGTATTATATACACTGTATATTACTCTTGTCTAATATATGTTGTTACTTTTAAAGATAGAGAGCCATGAAACATTACAATGGATGAAACTGCTCATTGAATTAGCAAAAATCAAGTTAAAGATTTAATAAAATAACCTTCCTTTGGAGACAATGAAATCTTAACTGGCTCAAAGGAAGCCAATACTGCATGGCAGCAGATTAAGAAATTAATGCAGAAAGAAGCAGCAGTTATGATCAATCCACCAGTGATTCAAAAGCACCGACTTGAATTATTCCCCTTAATCATCTCCCAGAGACTCTGTTTATGGCTGGTTCATAGGATACCTTCAGCTTCATTCCTTTCTCTATGTGCAGCCTCCACTGTGCACTGAGGACATTTTTCTCTGTATCCACACCAGTGGACATGTTTGCATATCTCCATCGAGTGTAGATAATGAAGCAGAGAGAGACTAGATGAAGTATAGACAGACCTCCCAGGAACTCCTGATATTTTGCAGTCCACCTCTTTTTGCATGACACAGATGTGTTACATCTTCCAATTCTCTGTCTATCAGCCTCATACGACCATGGGCTTTGTGCACAAACAACCCAAATTTTTAATTGCCCTAATTTTTAAGAGTCAAAATGGTGATTCGTAACATATTTACTAGATTGCACTAGTTTCCCTATTACAGGGAAACCTGGTGTAAGTTTTCTATAGATTTAATTCTGTAGGTATGAGATAGACTTGTCCACCTTCACACAGGCATAAAGCTAGATTGTATTAGTTTAGCTATACAAGCTGGCCTTTCCATATCTAGAAATATGGTGACTTACAAAGAAATGAAAGAGAAAGTAGAAGACAAAGGAGGACGGCAGTTTGTAATCAGCCATATCAAGTGCTGTGTTGTGTGAAGCATATGAGTGATCCATCCCTTCCATCACCCAGGGAGACAACCAGAGAAAGCCACCCAGCTGGAGGGGCACTGGGAGGCCACGGGCTGCACCTGCACCCGCAGGTCAGAGTTGGAAGCGTGCAGGCATGCGGCTCTCGGCACAAGTCTGAATTATATCATCAGATGGCTATTTCTCAATCTCCCCTGGTGTTCTTTCCATCTGTTTACCCTCGCTTGCTCTCCAGCCGATCTTCCTTCCCCGCTGTAAAACACATTCTCCTCGGCGAGACTCGTTTGTTCAGATTCAGTTCAGAGATGGGATAGCTTCCAATTTTTTAAGCAATGCCCAGCTTTCCATAGTGCACCCAGGTAGGCTTCCCCTTGTGTCCCTTAGCCATGGCCTAGAGACCTCCTACTGTGAAATTCCTTTGTTATTATAACCGAGATCTGGAATAAACCTCTGGGCTCATTCTTTCCTCTGCTTATTAGTTATAAAACCTCTTCTGGCATACAGGTTTCTAGAGTGAGAAACCAAGCCCCAAAACCTTAAACTAAGGCTGGTGCTTTCTAAACCTAGACGATCCCAGGGTTTTCAACCCCTGTTTTATTGACAGTCTACCCTAGTCCGCTTTGTTTTAGAGATGCCCTATGTATTGTAGAATACTTAGCAACAACCTTTCCCTCAAAGTGACAACCAATAATGTCCGTAGACATTGCCAAGTGTCTCCTCGAGGTCAACTAGTGATACTCCAGACAGGGACAGCTGCCCGTGTGAATGTGGAGACAAACACTCAAGGGACAAGCAGTGATGGCTTACTTACTGTTGGTACCTGCTGATTCAGCACAATAGGGGAGGAAAATGATGTTGCTCTTCTGCTAGCCTAAAGCCAAAAGGCCTTGAGGGTTACTGAATATGCTTTTATATTTCAATTCCCTGGGCTTACAAATAGTTATGAAGACATATCCTGGTGGCTTAAAAATTGCTGTCATTGCTTATAAACATGGAATAAAGTACATGCTACACTTAACAGCATGCCTGAGTTTACTTCTGCCTTCACTGTATATGATCACACTAATACTTTGAATTATTCAACATCTATATATGTACAGTTCTTTCTATATACTTTGTAAGAAAGCAAGACTATATACCTACATAAATACATATACATACATACATACATACATACATACATACATAAATGAAACTGATGATGGCTCTCAAATCCTTGTGGATGCTTTTTGATTCTAGATGCTAAATGAATGATGGGTTGCTTCTAGTATTAGCACTACACTGATGCTCACTAAAATCCCACAGAATTGCTTTCTGCCTGGGTTTGTCTTAGTAGAGTTTAGCATCTTTTTCCTGGCAAAGAGGAAGCAAAATAAATGGCTTGCAGTTTATTCTTTGCATGTGTCGCAGAAGTTGCAAGTTGATTGCTGGGTAGGAATCAGTCACAACAGCAGGAAACCACTGGGCTCTTCATATCAGAACAATGGGTAAGGCAGATCTAAAGGTGTAATGGGGATTTTTATTAACATGAGGAGTCCTCTTAGAGTCAGGCCCAAGGAAAATCTAAGAAGAACTCGAGACACACCCCTTTCCCTTCCAACACAAAGAACTGAATTTGGTTCGGACGATTTACTTAAAGTGAAATATTTGAAGTGAGCTAAACAAACTTCATAAAACTTTTGGCAAAAGTGCTTTCTTGCCAAGGTATGAGGCTGTAGCTGGAAGGCAGTCTTTCTCTGCTTAGGAGGTTGTCATGTGACTGTGAGTTAGGTGCCAGGAAGCGTCAGAACTCAGGAGGACCACTTGGCGATTACTGTAGCATTTGGTTTATGTGAAACGCTCTTTTATAGTGTGCTGGCAAATAGTGGGTGGAATCTTGACCTCACCAACCCACAGAGACCAGAATCAGATAAATTTTACGCTGGCTGCAGAGCTGTTTTTAAACTTGGAAATAATACTTCAATGTCAAAGTTTTCACTGCTAAGTACAGTGTGTGTGTGTAGGGGGGGGTGAGGTGGCATGGAGGAGTCAGGGTAGGGGGCACTGAGAGATTGATTGTGAAAGAAGTTAATCTCTTAACCAAGTTGGAGGCATCCAAAACCTTTAGGACAATGTTTACCCACCCAACCCAGGTTTCACAGATTACTTAAATCCTTTGTGTAGCTCCTTTATGTAGGTCTGTGCTCAGCCGAGACAACCCCCAACCCAAAATGCAAGCTTTTGGGTTTGAAATAGTGAGGTTGGTAGAGTCTACTGAGCACATATGTACACATGATTGAAATAACCTCAGCCACACACACATCCCCTAAGTCACAGGAATGTCAGCAGGAGGTACATGGTTGCCACATGACTCTTTAACCCCACCCTAAGGAGTTAGATTCTAGCTGTGTGCAGGTCAGTGGGCCTGCACCAGCTTATCGTGAGCCCTGGGCCTGTTGCCTATACTCACGACAGCTAGCTGCAGAATTTGCCCCAGCTAGTTTTGTTGACAAGTCTTTCTATCTTAAGCCCACTATATGTCTTAAGTAAACAAAGCGAGTGTCAGAGACATTAAAGGACAATAACTTAACATTCTGAGGAGTCAGGGGCATGATGAAAGAATGACCGTGGAACCAACCTATGAAAAATCCACTGAGAGGGCCTCTACGGATCAGCAATTCCATGTTTGAAAAGGGGTTCTGGCCTCTGGGACTTAAGTTCCCTTAGCCTGAGGAGTTTGTCCTTACCTCAGTCCATGGAGGAAATTCAACACTAAGCTCAGGATGCTTACGGAATAAAAATCTGTGGTGTTGATTTTAGCCCTGCCAGGGAGGTGTTAAGCTTAGTAGCCACTGAAATTTCTGCTAGTGCCTGTGGAACTGGCTTTTGACACTTTCTGAAACTTGGCTGGCAGGCTGGTTGAAAGTGAAGCCCCACATGCCAACAGTGGTCCAGTAGAGAGCCCACCCAGGAACAGCTATGGGGAAACGAGTCCTTTCCTTTGCTGTGCTTTCTGTTCTAAGAGAGGCTCTCCTTTTAAGTTGGTCTAGAGTAGAGGGATGAGACTGAAGCCATTCTCTAAGAACTAGATCATCTTTAACCTCCATCTCTCGTTAATTTCTTCAGGGTGAGCTACATAGTGGTACATCTCGAGAGGTAACAGAATGTAGAAACATACAAGGCTGGCATAGTGCTGCTAGGTCTAAGGGTGAGAACTTGACAAGTACTCAGTAACTTAGTGTTCATTAGTCAACTGTGACAACCACCATCATCAGTGTCATCAACGTCACTAGGCAACAGGACTAGCGATTGCAACGGCAGTAGCCAACATTTATTTATCATCATCTGCCGTATATCCAAACTCTGTCATGGTTGTCCTGTTTGATTTCATATGAATCTCACAGCTATCTTTGGGCCAAGTAATGTCATTAGCTACAGTTTACAGCCAGGGAACTGAGATTGGTTTGGAGGTCGGAGATGGACCCTGAGTTTCCTCTGTGCTGCGTGGTTGGCTCCAAAGACTGGGATGTAGTTACTGTTCTTGGCTTCCTTGTCATTTAAAGTTTGATAAACAGTTGCAGCTAAGAAGGGGAAGGGAAGGTTTGAGGATTTTTATAGTCCCTGGGAGTTATAGATTAGAAAAGAAATCATAAGAATGCTCTCCAATTTAAGGTTTCTCTCTTCTACCACTACCCCAGGAGAGAAGGATATCCCAGGCCCAGGCTTCCTTCTGTCTTATAGTTACTCTCCTATCTGCTTAAGGTGGAGTGGAGATGGCTGTGCCCTGAGCTTACCTTTCCATGTGTCTTCATATCCCCAGTTCCTCTCCTCCATCATGACAACTCAGAGGGGGATGCTCACACAGCCAAGTGAAAATCTTGCTAAACTTTTTTATACTAAGTAAACATGTATATGTACATAGATATGCATAAATATTCTATACAGTTTTAAACTTGAAAGGACTCTGTATAACTTACTGTAGGGTACAAAGAGCAAGGTTGCTTTCAAACTTGCAGCTTAATTCATTTTTTTGTTTAGTGCAATAAAAATTATGTGCATCTGGGGGCTTTCCCTCTGGGATCTTCTTTTTCAGTCCTCAATCAGGACTGAAATACCGAGTAAAAGAGCTGGTATCAGACCCACACACCTTTCAAACATCCTAATGTAGTACTTACGCCATCTACAACCCTCCTTCAAATTTTCTTTGGAAAGACAGATCATTATTAATTATTATTATTATTATTATTATTATTATTATTATTATTTTGAAATATAGCATTTTTAAATCACTGCATTAAAAGTACATCCTTATTTACATACAAATGAATGTTTTTCTATGCAGGCACATATAAATTAACTCCACATTTGATATGCAGTGGCCACAGTGCCATCCTAAATCTCTAAAGAAACATAAGCATCCAGTTGTGGCTTAATATACTTGAGACCTAGACTTAGTGAGGGTACTCCCCAATTGCAGCCAAAGATCAAGACAAGTGAGTAAGCTAAGCCCCAGACTGCACCTAAAAAACATGCTTCCTGGGACTCTGTGTGCCGAGCTGAGGCAGGTTTCCACCTCTCTGAGGTCACATCTCCTACAAGTGAAATAAGGTCAGAGAGGCTCAGACTCCTGATGGTTGGTGCCACTGCCCATGTGGCTGAGGAGCAGGGCTTATAGCACGTGCTGGCCACACATTCTGCTGTTTAATTCTCAGGGTGATTCTGCCAAGTGGAAGCTACTATCAGCTCCATCTTACAATGAGAGGATCCGAAGGCCAGAGAAGATAAACAGAGAGAAGTCGGCTAATACTGTAATCTGCCAGAATTTAGAACCCAAACTCTCTTTTGACTGTATAGTGATTCATTTTTTGGAGGTCTGCCTCCCAATACATGAGATTTACCGGTTTTCTTCTTTCACACATGACAAAGAATTCTATTTGCAAGTCATTGTGTCCACTCACCTTCAGAAACACTGTGCTTGGAAATTTATCTTAACTTTTGCATTCTCTTGGGTTATTTTATATCAGCTCTCATCTTTCAGAGATCTAAAGAAATGTATGGCTCACTGTATGTACAATGTTTCTTGCTGATGTGCAATTCATATTACTCATGCCCTCCTGCTCCCTCCCCCCAGCCAACACCCCTTCCTATGATGGGCCAGAGTGTGTCTTTAATGCACAGATCTGCTTTTCTGACATCTTGCTTCCTCTTGTGTACACCCACAGTCACATCTACACTCCATCTGGAGATCTTTTCTTATTCTGGTTTCAATATTATCCAAACTTTGATTTTTTAAAAAATAATATTTTTATTATTTGAGAATTCCAGGCAATCTATTTTGAACATATTCTTTCTCCCACTCCTAATTTTTTTAAAACTAGGCAAATGCAAATTTTATATTTTAATCCTTAGTAACTTCATCTTTATTGACAAAGCTTGCCTCTTCTGTCTTAATTCAGTCAACCACTATTGACCTAAATTTCATTCTCAAGAAAGAATAATTTGGATCCATGTATGTTTGTAAAGCTTTGTTCCTGGCTTTGATACATGCTAAACAATACAAATTAGTGCTTGAAGTTGTGTAGTCCACTTGAGTTATTTGGATGTCAGTTTCTTTCTTTCTTTTTTATTTATTAAATCATTTACGCTCCCATCCCTTCCTACCAAAATTTGAGTTTCATCTTTTTCTCATTTTTTCTTCCTTCCTTCCTTCCTTCCTTCAATTCTCTCTCTTTCTTTCTTTTTTCTTTCTTTCTTTCTTACTTTCTTCTCTTTCTTTCCTTCCATCCTTTCTTTCCTCCCTCCCTCCCTCTCCCTTCCTCCTTCCTTTCTTTTTCTCCTTCTTTCTTTCTTTCTTTCTTTCTTTCTTTCTTTCTTTCTTTCTTTCTTTCT
>JADRCD010144600.1:0-11691 GCA_019843815.1 Montemys delectorum
TTTTTTTTTTTTTTTTTTTTTTTTTTTTTTTTTTTTTGGCTTTTCAAGACAGGGTTTCTCTGTGTAGCCCTGGCTATCCTGGAACTCACTCTGTAGACCAGGCTGGCCTCAAACTCAGAAATCTGCCTGCCTCTGCCTCCCAAGTGCTGGGATTAAAGGCGTGCGCCACCACCGCCAGGCAGACACCCTGACTCTTGTCCTTTTTTCTCTGCTGCCTGGTCCTAGCCTCTGGTCATTCTCATCTCCATTAACATTCTACACTATGGCTCTAGATCAGTGGTTCTCAACCTGTGGGTCGTGACCCCTTTGGGGGCATCAAACAACCCTTTCACAGGGGTCACCTGGGACCATCTGCATATCAGATATTTACATTCTGATTCACAACACTAGCAAGATGAAAGTTATGAAGTAGCAACAGACATCACTGGATGGTCAAGGGTCACGACAACCCGAGGAACTGTGTTAAAGGTCGAGTTATTAAGAAGGTGGAGAACCACTGTTCAGCACTGATGCTTCTAAGCTCGAGTGAGGCTGCACTGAGCCCCAACCCTTCTCCAAAGTAACCAGGCCTCCTGTATCCCTAGCAAGCCAGCTCACGGTCCCCAGCAAGCCCCCATGTCAACCCACCCACTGTCATACATGTGTGGCTCATAGAGGGCCCCCCTATCACGTCCGATCACATCTCCTGGCTTTCTCACACTGTTTCACCTGCTCATGGGTCTCCCTCTACCTTTGCCCTCTGAGACTAGCCCATGTGGGGCTGCTCAAAGTTGAGAGCTTTTCTCTCCTCCACCTGCCTACACACACACACAGACACACACAGACACACACAGACACACACACACACACAGACACACACACACACAGACACACACAGACACACACACACACAGACACACACACAGACACACACACAGACACACACACACAGACACACACAGACACACACACACACACACAGACACACACACACAGACACACAGACACACACAGACACACACACACACACATACACACACACCATCTCCTGCATCCTGTGGGTGAGTTACTTGGCACAGACCACACCTCCTCCACACACTTGACGCTGTGGGCATCTTTGAAGCTGAGACAGGCAGTCCCACCCCATCCTGTCCCTAGTCCTTGATCCCCTTTGCAGGGGACTGCAGCAAGTCACGAGTCACGACTCAGTAAACTATTAAGTGGAGGAATTAACGAACAGGCCCTAATGGAGAGCTAAAGCCGTGCTGCCCTCCGGGGCCTGACCCACTTTCCCAGCCTACACCAGCTGCTAGGGAGCGGCTGCCCCTCTCCGGCAGCCTGCATCTCCATGAACCTTTGATTGAGTGGCTCAGCCTGGTGCAGGAGTTGCCCAGCGGGACTTTGTAGGGGTTGGGGAGGGGGAAATGGAGGAGGGCCTGGCTTGGAAGTGGGGGCGAGTCCCAGTGCTAGCTGAAAGGAGGCCTAAGTGATCTTTCCATCCTACCTGCCAATCCCTGACATCTGAGCTAGTTCTGGGGTCATCACGATATACTAAGGGCTAGAGGACAAATATTTCAGGCTTCACGACTCAGATCTTCTCTGTTGCCATAAACTCAACTCTGTGGCTTCAAGGCAGCCTTGGAGGAGATGTGTGGGCAAGGGCAAGAGAGCCGGGGCATGCCTGGGTGTGGCTGGGCTCGCCCTTGGTTGCCCACCAGAACTTGATGATGTGATGCTGAAGACCTTACATACTGGTCATAATCTTGACAAATCAAGTTAGCACTAACCAGAATACCTCCGCCTTGCTTGCTAGCTTTCATAGGACCAGCAGGTGCTGCGTAAGCTGCTAGGGGAGAAAGGTCCCCAGCAGTTCGGCCCAACTATGAACCTGTGCAGACCCAATAATGATTAGCATGGCTATTAATGAAATACTGCTATTAATGAAATAGTGGTGCAAGGGTTGTGGGTTACAAAATACTCTCTGAATTAAAGGCCCATTTCACAGAAGGAAACACACACCAGAACTATGAATCTGGTCAAGAGCCCTTGGCTGGGAAGCTCACCGGTACCAAGGGTAAAGCTATTATGATTATTCTGCTAAATGGGCGCAGTATTGAACTTCCCTCTAAGTTTGTATCTCTCTACATGTAAATTATTATAGTATTGCTCTCATAATTTTGTATGGTAGTTGGTGGTTAACATGTAAACTCACAACTGATCAAAGTGCAGAGGGTAAGTGTCTTAGTCAGGGTTTCCATTCCTGCCCAAACATCATGACCAAGAAGCAAGTTGAGGAGGAAAGGGTTTATTTAACTTACTTCCACATTTCTGTTGATCACCAGAGGAAGTCAGGACTGGAACTTAAGCAGGTCAGGAAGCAGGAGCTGATGCAGAGGCCGTGGAGGGATGTTCCTTACTGGCTTGCTTCTCCTGTCTTGCTCAGCCTGCTCTCTTATAGAACCCAAGACTTCCAGCCCAGGGATGGCACCACCCACAAGGGGCCCTACCCCCTTGATCACTAACTGAGAAAATGCCCCACAGCTGGATCTCATGGAGGCACTTCCCCAACTGAAGTTCACTTCTCTGTGATAACTCCAGCCTGTGTCAAGTTGGCACACAAAACCAGCCAGTACAGTAAGTATCAGGGGGAGTGGTCAACCACAGAGGACATCTGCATCACTTCCAAGGCTCAAAGACCATCATGGAAGACAGAGTGGAAAGATTTTAAGAGCTTCAGATTGGGAAGGACCAGAGAAAAGGTCTTCTTGATATAAGACCCCCAAATTCATGAACTCACCGCAGCTGCGATTAACTCACAAGACCAAGGCAATCGGCATTCTAGCATGGAAGGAGAGGAGCTCATGAGCCCCCAACCGTACCTGAGGAGCAGTCAATGGCCACTGAGAGAGCAAGAGTCTTTTCTTTAATGATTTGGCCCTGGTGAGCCAGCCACATGCCAGTGGACAGCCTCATAAGCATGAGTGCAACGGGGAACCCAAATTGGGCTCCATGAATTTGAATAAAGAACAAGAAGTTGGGAGGGGAGGAGGAATGGGGAGTAGATCTAGGAAGAGTCAGGAGGAAGAGTGGGAGAGAATATGATCAAAATTTATTATATAAAAGATCCCTAAATATTAATATAATTACATTTTCTGAAAGAAATATCCCTCTTTCTCTCCCCCCCCCCGTTTAGCCCCTGGCCCCTTTCTACTTTCCTCAATTCAATCACATACTCCAGTTTAAACATGTAAGTCTACATCAGTGTTTTTCAACCCGTGAGTCTCAACCCCTTCGGGTCAAAGGTTCCCTTTACAGGGGTTACCTAAGGTAGGCAAGTAAACAATGTATCTTGATCACACGTACTCCCCATCCCCTTCCTTCCAGGCACCTCTAACATGCCTCCCTGTCCCCCTCATCCCCACCCCCACCCCAGAGAGTCTAGTCAGAGCCTCCTGTTAGAATGTTGCCTCGATCTTGTGTAGGCCTTGGGCAAGTAACCTCAGCTGCAGTAAACTCAGGAGAGAGACGGCCGGCCGGCCGTGTTACATCCTGGAGGATATGCTTCACGGCCCTCTCCTTATTCTCTGTACCTTACATGCGTAGGGGCCCTCCTCCACACTATTACTTGAGGCCTGTTGGCGGGTGTGTGTGATACAATATCCCATTGAGAGCTGAGCACTCAGTAGGTACTTATTCTCGATACTTTAACCAACAATGTGTCTGATTTTACTGCTGACCAGTGCAGTGCGTCTCTGGCCAAGGTTAAGGGAAAACAATAATCGATGTACAGTCATAAAAAATATTTAGAAGGCAGTTTGGCATGTCCAGTAGTAAAACTACAGTTCCCCATGGGGGCCTATGACCTCCTGGGCCATGGTCTTTTAACTGGGTTTACCATGTATAAATTTCCTTCTATGGTGCAGGCCATAGACCCAATCATAGAGTGACTGCTTACCCATATAACCTTCGTACCATTGTTGCTCTAGTGGGCAGATCTTACCTGGCAGATCAATACTGTGGCATTCAGGCTTCCCTCTGGATAATCGTGTTGACCATTTTCACCCTCAATGTATTTAATTTCTCTTTATAGCGGAATAAAATCTCATTGTGCATATCCCTTATCCATCCCTACGTTGATGGACATTAGTGTGTTTCCATTTTCGGATTTTTGTGAACAGAGTAACAATGAATATGAATGTATAGGTATCTCTGGCGTAGGATATAAAATTCTTTGAATAAATGTCCAGGGGTGGTACAGCTGAATCATACAGTAGTTTTATTTCTAGATTTTTGAGAAACCTCCACACTGATTTCCATAGTGGCTCCACCAGTTTGCACCCCCACCAACGATGAATGGGGGTTCCTTCTCTCATCCCCACACCCATTCTACGTTTGCCGTCATTTGTTTTCCAGATCTCAGCCATTCTGACTGGGTCAGGACAAAAAATAAAAGCAGCTTTCACTTGTGACACTTTTATAAATATTTCTTAGCCGTTTGTATTTCCTCTTCTGAGAACTCTCTGTGCATTTCCATGGCTCATTTTTAATTGGGTTGCTTGCCTTCTTGCTGTGTAGGGTTTTTTTTTTTTTTTTTTTTTTTTTGTTTTTTGTGCATTCTGTTGGATGTCTAGCTGGCAAAGAGGTTCCTATTCTGTAGGCTGCCCCCTCACTCTGTCAGTGTTTCTCTTGCTGCACAGAAGCTTTTTAATGTCATGGATCCCACTTGTCCCTTGTTGATCTGATTCCCTGAGCTGCTGACGTCCTCCTGTCCAGAATGCCCGTACCTGTGCCTATGAGTGGAACACTTACTTCTACTTTCTCTTCTAGCAGATTCAGAGACACGTCTTACCTTGAGGTCCTGGATGCATTTGGATTTGAGGCTTGTGCAGGTGAGGGCTAAAGACCTAGTTCCACCCTTCTGCATGTAGCCTCCAGTTTCCCCAGCGTCGATTATTGTAGATGCTATCGATCCCCCAGGGCAGCAGCATTCCCTGGCACATGATCCTGGACTCTGTAAGAAAGCTAGCTAGCGGAGCATAAGCCTGCCTGCCATCCAGCAAGCATCCTCCTCCATGAATCCTGATGTGGCGCTTTGGCTGGAAAATGAGTCCCTGGTCAGAGGTAGTGCCATGTGCAGTAGCGGGCAGGCCTGCCTCCCTTTTCCTGCTGGAGTTCTCATCAAGGCTTTACCTCAGTTCTGGACTGTAAAACTGTAAGCGGCAAGCTGGAATAAAGCTTTTTTTCTCCCCTAAATAGTTTTTGGTCATTTTATTTGTTACAACAGAAGGACACTAAAACAGTTGCCCATAAGCACTTGAGAGTAAGAACTCATGGCTGGCAACACCACACACTTGGGCCACTAGACATGAAGAGACCAAGTTAGTCCTGATCGGGCTGGCTCTCCCAGTATCACAAAGGGCTTTGCAGACTGTTTGGGAGGAAAGCGAGACATAGTCTCCCCCAGCTATGAACCCTGTGAGCTACAATAATGACCACCTGGATGGATTTAAGGCTTACAGAATGAAATTCATGCCTGGTACTGTACACTGGCCATGGATCCATGCCTTGGGATGTCATAAAACATACTCTTATTATTTTGATAAATGAACATAAAATCAAACGGGCTTCTAAATAATTCTCTTTATGCCATAGGATAGCCCTGCTCTCATGATTCATCAGAGAAGCTTCTGTTTGCAGTAGATAATGATTAATACAGAGACCCACGACTGGTCACGGCGCAGACAAAGAGAGAACTCGGAATGCTCAGCCCTAAGTGGGACATCTGTGCCACACCCCCTCTCCCAAACGCTGGGAGGCGACAGCTTTATGGAAGAGAGAGTGAAAAGGTTGAAAGAGCTCAAGGTCAGGGAGGACCAGAGTTGGACAGTGTCTTCTGGATACGGACAGAATATTATACTCATGAGCTCCCTGCAGCTGTGGCAGCCTACACAAAGCCTACACAAGTTCAAACCTGTCAATATTCCGGTGTAGTTGGGAGAGAGACTCGTACACCAACCCCAAGCTGGGAGCAATTGACAGCTGATGCTCCTGGGTGGGGGGGGATAGAATTTGTTTACTTTAAGGGTGTGGCCTTGGTGGGTTGCCCTTACTCCAGTGAATGGCTTCGTAGCCATGCACATATAGAGGGGCACTATTTGAAAGCAGAGGGCTATAGAAGACAGGAAGTTTGGAGAGGGATGTGGAAGGATAGCTGTGAGGGGCTAGACAGGACAGTGGGAAGTAGATATGATCAAAACAGATTATATACATGTATAAAACTCATAAAAGAATAAAAAATTATTTAAAATTATTTAACAAAATATTAAATTATTAAACAAATTTAAAGTATTTAAACAAAATATTTAAAAATAAATATTTTTAAAGAAATAGCCCCATTTTTTTCCCAGGGCATGTTATATCTGCCCAGGTGGTCAGGCCCTCAAGCTCCCAGCTCTTAATTCAAGAGGCCTCCCACAGCCCTGCTCAGGAGTCCCTGGACATGACAGGGCCTGGGCATGGTGTGAGAGACGTGCTTGCAAGCATCTGAGCACCCACAGATTGGCCATCTGCTCATCTGCCTGAGAACAGCAGCCTTCAAGAGGAGCATAAGGGGCTGGCATGGCAAGGATGAGGACTCATAGGACTGCAGGGCAGACCAGGGACACGTCCTGAAATCAGAGCGGGGACACTCGGCGCTCTGCCAACAGGCAGCCCAGCGCCCGCTGTCTTCCTTTTCAGAAGAGTACAGGAACAAAGCCAGCACAGCTGTGTGCTGCCACCAAGCAAGGACAATGACTGGCACTCTGTCCTGATTGTTTCCACTCTCTCCCTTGCTAAATGTAAAATCCAGAAACATGCCTAATAATATTGAAGTCCTCTGTGTGCCCTGGGGTGGGGACAAAGCCAGGCAGCATTTCCTGCCATCCACCCACTCCTGCTCAGGGATTAAAGTGACCTTCTGGAGCAATGTGTACCCAAAACTTCTCAGGAGTTCACTTCCATCAGCTTTTGCAACTCTGGAAGATGAATACAAGAGACAAGCCATCTCCCTGCTGCACAGAAAGGGCATCTGGGAAGCCATGTATGGCCTGAAAGCTGCTCTCTCCAGGAGAAAGCCCAGGGTCCACACCAGCCATGAATGAGTTGTTTCAGGCTCGGGGTATCTACACCACACTCCGATGCTCCTTTCTCCACTCTTCACTGGAGTGTGTGGCCCAGGCAGAACTGGGTCCAGACTTTGCTCCTAAGATGTCACCTGCAGGTGCTGATGTATCTTCAGACTAAGGGCAGTACTGGCTGCATCAGTCTTTACTGAATTATGTCAACATAATTTCACATCCCTGTCTGGTCCCCTTGAGTAGCCTAGGGCCTGGCATCCCCCGAATTGAACCACGGCTGGCATGAACAGGGCACCTGTCACTGTCAGCTTGGTGGCCTTGTAGAAGAAACTGCATAGAGCAATTGAAGTTCCTCTTATGAGAGGAGAGGGGAGTTTAGCAGTTTAAATAAGAAATGCTCCCACAGCCTTCTCCATTTAAACACTTGGTCCCTAAGTTCGTGGTGCAATCTAGGAAGGCTGAGGGGGTGTGGCCTTGTTGTCATTGGGGGTGGGCTTTAAGAGCATAAGGCCACCACCTACTTCTACTTTCTCTGCTTTGTGTTGGAGGTATTTCTGGTTTCTTCTGCAGCCACCGCTCGTCCCCACCACTATAGATGTTAAGCCAACATGAACTCTTTCTTCCGTAAGATCTCTTGTTGATAGCCTTTTGTCATAGCAACAGAAATGTAACTAATACAGGGAGTGTGTCTTGTGAACAGTCATTAAGATCACTGGGGTTCTGGCTCTTAAGGACAGACACCTGTGGGTTGGCAGGCATACGGGGATGGCAGGAGTCAGTTCATTCTTGCAATTACACCCTGCCTGGCACCCCCCATGCCACACCCCACAAGTTTCCAGTACTACCCAAGCTCTCATAAGACCCTGAAAAAAGCCATTCTCAGAAAAGCATGACCTCAGCAAGGAGTCAGATAATCCCCTGGGCTCTCAGGTAATGGAACCTGCTTATAAAGCACAGAAGTGGGCCGGAAAGGGTCCAGGTGTCTTGCAGTAATTCAGACTTAGTTTTTTTTTGTTTTTGTTTTTTGTTTTTTGTTTTGTTTTGTTTTGTTTTGCCAGAAGATATTTAAACTGGAATAGGAAAAGTCCAGCTCCTAACAAGGCCAAATTCCAGCTCCCGGCGTCCAATCAAAGTCACCAACCAGGCGAAGAAGAAAGTGATGGCCCCTCAGAAAAGGAACCGTGAGCCCGTGGGAAAGGACAGGAGGAGCCAGTGAGTAGTGAACAGGCAGAACCTGAGGAAACAGAGCCGACAATGGAGATGAAGAGGAACAAATGGAGCTACAACTGAAGTTTGTAGGGAGAGTTAAAACAAAGGTGTTTGGGCACCTGTCCAGTGATAACTCACTGGGTAAAGGTGAGTCCCAGTCAGTGTTCTATTGCTGTGCAGAGACACTGACCACAGCAACCCTCTCTTATAAAAGAAAGCATTTATCTGAGGCTGGCTTACAGTTTCAGAGTTTTAATCCATTATCATGATGGCAGGAAGCATAGTGGTGTGTAGGCAGACATGGTGCTGCAGAAGGAGCTGAGAGTTCTACAACTGAATCACCTATATCTACACTTACACCTACAGTAGCAAGAGAGAGAGAGAAAGAGACAGAGACAGAGAGAGAGAGAGAGAGAGAGAGAGAGAGAGAGAGAGAGAGAGAGAGGCTTTGGGCCTATCTAGGGCCCTTGAAATCTCAAAGCCCACCCCCAGAGACGCACTTCCCCCAACAAGGCCACATCTACACCAATAGGGCCACACCTCCAAGTCCTTGGTCACACCCTGGTGACCAAGTATTCAAATAAATCTATAAGTCTGCGGGAACCATTCTTATTCAAAGCACCACAACAAGTTTGAGATCAAGCCAGACAGCCTGAGTTCGATTCCCACACCCTTCATGATAGAAGGCAAGAATAAACTGTCTTCTGACCTTTTTTTAAACTTGAGCTGGTACAGGTATGCACATGCGCATATGTGCACACATGTGTGCATTCACAATAAATATATGTAAAATAATTAAGGAAGGTTTGAGATGGCAGTGGCTAATTGGGACTCACTGCAGGCTAAACATATGAAAGGATCCGGGCAGTGATGGCGAATGCCTTTAACCCCAGCACTTGGGAGACACAGGGAGGTGGATCTCTATTTGAGGCCAGTCTGATCTACAGAACAAGTTCCAGGCCAGCCTGGGCTATGCAGAGAGACTCTGTCTTGAGAGAAAAAAAAAAAAGAGAGAGAGAGAGTGAAAGGAACCCTGAGCAAACAGGAAGGCATATCCATCAGTCTGTCCACAATGAGGAATGAAGAAAGGCTTGCTGCACTGTAAGACACATTGAGGGGACTAATACACATGCAGCTGATTCTCTGGGGTGAGGAAAGGAAGCTGGAGAAACAAAGCAGTTTGGGGGGGGTGGGCAATAATGTTCAAAACTGTCCAAATCAGAAACCTAGAAATCTGAGAACTCCAGTGAATACCGTAGAGAAAGAGAAAGAAGGGAAGGAAGGAAGGAAGGAAGGAAGGAAGGAAGGAAGGGCGAAAGAAAGAAAGAAAGAAAGAAAGAAAGAAAGAAAGAAAGAAAGAAAGAAAGAGAGAGAGAGAGAGAAAGAGAGAAAGAAAGAGAGAAAGAGAGAAAGAGAGAGAAGAGAGAAAGAGAGAAAGAGAAAGAGATAGAGAACAAGCTGTGCTTGGTGGCCCACACCTGTAATTTCAGTAGTCCAAACAACACCATGAGTTCCAGGCAGATCTGAGCTACAGAATGAGAGACTGTATCAAAAAATAAGAACAAGAGTAAGAATCAGATAAGGAGGAGAAAGAAAGAGATGTGGAAGAGGAGAATGAGGAGCTAGGGAGAAGAGTCACGTCATAACTAAATTGCTGAAAACCTTTGAAAGCAGAATAAAGTTATATAGTCCATGCAAAGAAACCCTTCAGGCCGGTCTACTCAACCACAGAAGAAGGAGCATCTTTCTTAAGAGAACACAACACATTTGTCAGAATAAAGTCTGCTGGGGTAATCAGTCTCAGTAACTATAGAAGGCTTGCATCCTTCAAAACATGCTCTCTGATCACAGTGGAATTAAGTTAAGACACCAGCAGCAGAAGATACACGGTAGAGTAGATAGTTCTATGTCACAGACTAGAGTTACCTGAAATGAGGAGAACTCACTTAAGAGAATGCCTTGATATGATCCAGCTGTAGGGCATTTTCTTAATTAGTGATTGATGCAGGAAGCCCCAGTCCATTGTAGGTGGTGACATCCCTGGGCTGGTAGTCCTGGGTTCTGTACGGAAGCAGGCTGAGCAAGCCATGGGGAGCAAACAAGTAAGCAGCATTCTTCCATGGCCTCTGCATCAGCTCCTGCCTCCAGGTTCCTGCCCTGTGTGAGTTCCTGTCCTGCCGTCCTTCCATGATGAGCATTGATATGGAAGTGTAAACTAAATAAACCCTCTGCTCCCCAACATGCCTTTTGGTCCTGGTGTTTCCTGACAGCAATAGAAAGCCAAACTAAGACCCTGGAAAGCACAACACATCTGGGTGCGAAATCAAACAGTAAGTAACCCACAAGTCACACGAAAGAAATCACCGTGCACTAGAAAAGTGTGTCTTGGGGCTAATGAGAGAGCTCCAGCAGTGTGCTGGCTTGAGTGAGAATGGACCCCATAGGCTCATCTGTTTGAATGCCCGGTCTGCAGTTATGGAACCGTTTAGAAAGCATGGGGAGGTGTTGCCTTGTTGAAGGGGGTAAGCTTTGAGGTTTAAAAAGCCCATGCCACGCTCCCTCCCTCTCTCTCCCTCTCTCTCTCTCTCTCTCTCTCTCTCTCTCTCTCTCTCTCTCTCTCTCTCTCTAAGTAAGCTCTCAACTACTGCTCCAGTACTATGCTTGTCTGCTTCCTGCCACCATGATGGTCATGGACTCACCCTCTGAAACTGTAAACAAGCCCCCAAAATGTTTCCCTTTTAAAAGCTGCCTTAGCCATGGTGCCTCTTCACAGGGATAGAGCAGTGACTAAGACAGGCAGTCAGGGTACCTGCCAGCAAGCCTGAACAACTGAGTTTGATTCCCAAAACCCACCCAGCAGAAAGAGAAAACTAATTCCTGTAAGTTGTCTCTGACTTCCACATGTGTGCTATGCCTTGCACACACAAGCACAAGCACTGGATAGATAAACAAGCAAGCAAACAAATGGGAAGAAGAAAGGGAGCCTGAATCAAAGAACAAGCCAACAAACCTTAACTGACTGTCCAGCCACAGATCTGAACTGACTGTCCAGCCACACATCTGAACTGACGACTGTCCAGCCATAGATCTGAACTGACTGTCCAGCCACACATCTGAACTGATGACTGTCCAGCCACACATCTGAACTGACAACTGTCCAGCCACACATCTGAACTGACAACTGTCCAGCCACACATCTGAACTGATGACTGTCCAGCCACACATCTGAACTGACTGTCCAGCCACACATCTGAACTGACAACTGTCCAGCCACACATCTGAACTGATTGTCCAGCCACACATCTGAACTGACTGTCCAGCCACAGATCTGAACTGACGACTGTCCAGCCACACATCTGAACTGACTGTCCAGCCACACATCTGA
>JADRCD010144604.1:0-10570 GCA_019843815.1 Montemys delectorum
GTTAGACAAATGTGGTGCCATTCGAAAGGGCATTCTTCTGTAAAGATCAGCATGTTAATTATGAAATGTGTTGGATAATTACTCTCAGTATTAGCCTGATCATATGGCACTCCACATAGATATCTGTTAGACCTGAACCAGTGAATATGGCTTATGCAAATGAATGCCACTGATGACAATTTGGGCTTGAGTGATTTCTTATGGAGCATGACGACAACAGATTGCTTCCTTTGAGGCCAGAAATGGAGCAATAGATTGTTCTGTTATCTTGGTGGTGATGACTCAGTTCTACTGTGGAGAACGGATCTAGTGTTTAGAGGTATACTGCTACTGCTCAAAGTAGAGGTGACAAGGCTTTAATGTGATGTTGGGTTGCTGCTGCTGCCTGTCCCCAACTAGGGCACATTTTCTTCTTAAAGCTGCACAAGAGACAATTCCCCTTTTCTTTCTTTTCTGTGCATCATGTTCTCACTCTCTGAAGTAACAAGCATTAGATTAAATCTAGACAGTAAGGCTGAAGAGCCTCTCAGTAAGTGTACAGCTTCAATGCACTGAAAGCATTCTTGGTGCTGCTAAATATCCTTATGTGTTCTAATCAACACTGGAGGGTTCCCCCCTGTGTCCCACCTCCCCCCAAGCAGTCAGCAAGCTGTTATTGTTGTTGATTTGTTTTCCTTCTCCTTATTTATTTTGGATATCACTTCAACCCCAGTGAGTCACTACTTAAAGCATGGTATTTGGCATCTCTCTTCAATGCCCTGGCCTCACTGTCTTTGCTCTGATACCACCTCAGCATTGGCAACAAGACAAGCATGTTGAAAATCAAATCTAAATAAACGTTCTTGTGTTACATTTAACAGTCCTATTGAAATATAATTCATGGACCATATTTAGCTGTATATTATGAATGTTTCAGTATATTTTAGTTTATTCACGGCTTTGTACAACCTTTGCTGCTACCATGTAATTTTAGGATATTTTTACAGTGTCTTAGTCAGGGTTTCTATTCCTGCATATCATCACCAAGAAGCAAGTTGGGGAGGAAAGGGTTTATTCAGCTTACTTCCACACTGCTGTTCATCACCAAAGGAAATCAGGACTGGAACTCAAGCAGGTCAGGAAGCAGGAGCTGATGCAGAGGCCATGGAGGGATGTTCCTTACTGGCTTGCTTCCCCTGGCTTGCTCAGCCTGCTCTCTTATAGAACCCAAGACTACCAGCCCAGGGATGGCACCATCCACAATGGGCCCTCCTACCTTGATCACCAAGTGAGAAAATGCCTTATGGAGGCACTTCCCCAACTGAAACTCCCTTCTCTGTGATAACTCCAGCCTGGGTCCAGTTGACACCCAAAACCAGCCAGTAGACACGGTTCTCCATTGTTCTGTACTCTTTAGTAAGCACACTCATTCTTGTTTCCCTAAAACTCCAGGATATCACTAACCTACTTTCTGTTGTCACAAGTTTATTGATCAGTACTTGGCTCAACAAATGGAATGACATGATATATGATATCCTAGCCCAATATTCTCAAGGCTCCTTCACATTGTAGCCTGTGATAGCTACTTTAATTTACTTTAATCAACAAGTGGTAGCCCATTGTGTGGATGTGTCACGTTCGTTTATTCGTTTATCCTTTTATCACTTAGGACATTTGGATTGTTTCTACTTTTCAGCTACTATAGAATAATCTACAGAGAATGGAAGGAAAGGGGGAGAAGGAGGGGCAATTAATCATGTACGTCCATATGTCTTCAAATTCTGGATCAGATATAACAATTTGAGGAATTGCCAAACCAGTTTTCAAAATGGCTAGACAACTATATATATTCACCAACAACAAATGTAAGTTTCAGCTGTTCCACTTGCCATTGTGAATCATATTTTAAAAGTGTTATTCATGCTAGTGAATGTGAATCAGTATCTCATTGTAGTTTAATTTGTATTTCTTTAATGATAGTAATGTTGAGTGTGTGTGTGTGTGTGTGTGTGTGTGTGTGTGTGTGAGAGAGAGAGAGAGAGAGAGAGAGAGAGAGAGAGAGAGAGAAAGGGAGAGACAGAGAGAGAAAGGTCTGCCTGCATATCTTTTCATTTCTATGAACTTTTGCCCATTTCTAAGCTGGTCTGACTTTTAAAAAAAAGATTTATTTATTTTTTATTTATATGAGTACACTTTGCTGTCTTCAGACACACCCGAAGAGGGCATCAGATCCCATGACAGATGGTTGTGAGCCACCATGTGGTTGCTGGGAATTGAACTCAGGACCTCTGGAAGAGCAGTCAGTGCCCTTAACCACTGAGCCATCTCTCCAGCCTGACAGTTTAGCTTTTTAGTGATCTATTTCATTACCTGATTCTCTTACCAGGTATGCAGCTTGCAAATATTTGAAAATATCTTCTTTTATTATATGAATATTTATTTCATTTAATGGTATCTTTTAAAATACAAACATTATAATTTTTTTAAAGATTTATTTATGTATATGAGTATACATTGTAGTTGTACAGATAGTTGTGAGCCTTCATCTGGTTGTTGGGAATTGACTTTAGGACCTCTGCTGGCTCCAGTAACCCCGCTTGCTCAGTCCCTGCATGCTCCGGCCCAAAGATTTATTTATTATTATAAATAAGTACACTGCAGCTGTCTTCAGATACACCAGAAGAGGGTGTCAGATTTCATTATGGGTGGTTGTGAGCCACCATGTGGTTGCTGAGATCTGAACTCAGGACCTTCAGAAGAGCAGTTGGTGCTCTTACCCACTGAGCCATCTCACCAGTCCCAAACATCTTAAATTTTGATAAAATTATTTGTCTTTTTATTTTGTCACTTGAACTCTTAGTGTCATATTTTAAAGCATTATTTAACCCAATGTTCCTAAGATGTACTCCTATGTTTTTTCCTGAGATTTTAAATATCATTTTTGACATCTAGGTCTTTGATTTATTTTAATTTAGTTTTGTGTATGGCTAATAAAAAGAAGGCTTTTATCCAATTTCAAGTAAATTATCAGTCTTTCTAAGATAATTTATTCCACAACCCTGTATAACATTATTGGGAACCTTGTTGAAAATCAATTGACCATAAATATAAAGATTCATTTATCCAGGCAGTAGTGGCATATGCCTTTAATCCTAGCACTTGGGAGGCAGAGGCAGGAAGATTTCTGAGTTTGAGGCAAGCCTGGTCTACAGAGTGAGTTCCAGGACAACCAGGGCTATACAGAGAAACCCTGTCTCAAAAAAACAACAACAAAAAAAAATCATTTATGACTCAACTCTAGTCTGTGGATCTAGATGTCTGTCAAAATGGTGGTACCACACTGCCTTACTTCATGGTTTGAAATTGGAAAGTTTCATTCTTTTTGTGGTTCTTTTTCTTTTCCAAGACTGGTTTAGCTGGTTTCAAATTTCTTGTGAATTCCAAAATTAGGTAAGCCATTTCTAGTCAGGAGATTGATAAGGCTTGACTCTGTTGATCAAGTAAGCTGATGTTCAATCTGCTAATGAGAAAGCTTTCTGTTAACTAAAGGTCATCTTTCATTTCTTTGTGATATTTTGTAGTTTTGGAGTATGATTTTGGTATTTTATTGCATTTGTCCCTAAGTATTTTTCTTTTATATAGTTTCATTTAGATTTACTCATTTATTCTATGTATATGAATATGTTGATTGCATGTATGTATACCACATGCATGTCTGCTGCCTATGGAAGGCAGAGGTGGGTATTAGATCCCCTGTACTGGACAGTTGTGAGCCTCTATGTGGGCCTGGGAATGAAACTAAAGACCTCTATAAGAACAACCATGCTTGTAACTTCTGGGTCATCTCCCCAGCAGAATGTTTCTTATTGATATAAGTACAAATGAAACTCTTTTCTTAAAACTTAAATTGTTTATTGGTGATATATAGAAGAAAAATTGAACCTGGTCATTAATCTTGTGCTCTTAATGTTTTTATTGAATTCCTTGAGATTTTTGCACATGAAATACAGAGATAATCACATAGTTAGTACACTTTTCAATATGTCTTGTATTATTTATTTTTTTATTTAATTACTCCAACTAAAACTTTGTGTATTCGTTACTTTTCTGTTGCTGTGATAAAATAACCTGATGACAGGCAAGTCAGTGGGGGTGGGGTGAAATTTATCTCAACTTACAGGTCCAGAGGGGATGCAGCCCAGCAATATATACATATGTATGTGTATACTCAAAGCAAGCCTCCAGGGGCAAGTGCTCCATTGAGTCTCCATGTCCTTGAGGTTCCACAGCCTTCACAAATGGTTTCACTGTCTCCCCTGCACAGAACACATTTTAAATCTGTTGCTCTGTTGTATAGCCACTAGTTTCCCTTGTCATAATACTGTGGTAGTAATTTCTCTGTCTCCCTCCCTCTCAGTCATCTCAGTGTTCACCTCTAGCTCCAGCTCCAGCTCCAGGTCCAGGTCCCTCTCCCTCTCCCTCTCCCTCTCCCTCTCCCTCTCTGTCTCTGTCTCCCTCTCCCTCTCTCCTCCCCCCTCACCCACTTCTCTCTCTAGATCTCCCTGCTGGCACAAACAATGTCTTGTTGAAGATCTTTATTCTAGAATTCTGTTCAAGAATTTTCCTGAAACAAAAAGAGAAGTTTTGACTTCCCCCGCCTTAAACAAGTTTAATTTATTGAACTAACATCACTTTATTTTCCAGAGCATTTGTAAGACTGCATGAAGTTTCTTCAAATACCTACATCTTCCTGAATACTTCAGTTTAAGAAATTCACCTTCCTGCCGGCAGCGGTGGTGGCACACGCCTTTAATCCCAGCACTTGGGAGGCAGAGGCAGGCGGATCTCTGAGTTCAAGGCCAGCCTGGTCTACAGAGTGAGTTCCAGGACAGCCAGGGCAACACAGAGAAACCCTGACTCAAAAAACCAAAAAAAAAAAAAAAAAAAAATTCATCTTCCATGGGTTTGCGCATGTGCGCGCGCACGCGCGTGTGTGTGTGTGTGTGTGTGTGTGTGTGTGTGTGTGTGTGTGCGTGCGTGCGTGTGTGTGTTGGGGGCGGGGGGTGCACATAGATTTGTTATTTCTCTGAATCTGAGTGAGGTTAAAGGTATTTTCTGTATTTCTTTTATGTATTTTAAACTTCCTTGTCTGTAATGCAGATGCCCATATTCTTTGACCCATTTCCTACCGAATTTCTTGATTGTGCTGGATACATTCATATATTCATAGTGGTTAAATGGTAGTCTCTTATCAGTTTTAGATATTTCGAATATTTCCCTCAAGAAATTGTCAGCCTACTTTTATGCTAGAATTATAAGTAAACGTATTTGATTTTTGTAACGACAGCTGAGTAAATGAATAACAAATAGCTTACAATGCCTGGACATAGAAAAACATTGCAGCAGCTTGGAAGACTAGATTGTCCATCCTGGCAGCCAAGGGGCCTCGACTCTGGTGCTGGTGGCTATTTAAATGTCTTGATTGACTATTCAGTGGCCTCACTAACTTTCTTTCCATCCTCCTTTTTCTCCCTCCTCACTTTTTGTTTGTCTGCTTGTTTGAGCTAGGGTCTCACTACACAGGCTAGCCTCAACATTGCCTGCCGTCTTCCTTCCTCAGCCTCTCAGGTGCTGAGCTGATGGGTGTGGGGCCACAATGCCTGGCTCTTCCTTTTCTTTAGTAGTAATTCTCTTGAAGCAACAGTGATTGCTCCAATAAAAACACCCATAATAGAATCTATTGCTATGACTGACATTTAAGAAAACAAAGTTAGTCACGTACACATCACAGCACTCTAGAGTCTGAAGGATGAGGAACTTGACTTCAAGATCCCATCTCCCAAAAGCAAAAACTGGGTAGTGACTGAGCATAAGGACTCTCCCTTACCAAGTTCATGACTGTAGGTGTGGTTCCTAGCACAGAGAGAAGAAGCAGGTAGGCAAGCAGACAAAACTCATCCACATCACAAGACAAAAAACTCTTAAACTCCTAATTCTTCAACGTTTAAATTTACGTTTATTTACTTTATCTGCATGTGTGTGTGGGGAAAGAGGTTGTTGCATGTACCATGGCACATGTAAGGAGATGAAAGGGGTCTGGAGAGTTGGCTCAGTGGTTAAGAGTGCTCTTCCAGAGGTTCTGAGTTCAATTCCCAGCAACCACATGCTGGTTTACAACCATCTGTAATGGGATTGAAAAACCCCTCAAGAGAGGAGACCCTCACTCTAGTCTCGGGATTACAGGACCTCCATGAAACTCACGAGAGACTGATCTTGCTGCAAACACATGAGGTTTATTAGGGAAACCAGTGTACTGGGGCCGAGCTAGTAACTCACGCAGGGGCAGAGGAGTTCGACCCCTAGCTCAAGAAGTGTAGGGTATTTAAAGGAAAAAAACCACAAACCAGGGGGAGTAAGGGGAATTCCAACCCAAGTTATTCAGTCAGTTAGGGAGGGGAACATATTCATTTTAGGAATGTAATCTTCAGCAGAGTGGAGAGCCTCATGAACCAGTTGACCTTCATTTGGGAACCAGAGCCCTGAGGCTCTGAGTTAGCCAGGTTCCTGGAACCCAGAGCTCTGAACCGGCTGACCTGCATTCTTAGTTCTATTCAGTCTGCTAGAGGTCATAAAAAACTTTTTTTATATTTTTCATACTTTTCAGGATCTGATGCCCTCTTCAGGTGTGTCTGAAGACAGCAAAGTGTACTCATATACATGAAATTAAATAAATAAATAAATAAATAAATAAATAAATATTTTTTAAAAGGAGATGAAAGAATACCTTGTGGAGACTGCTCTGTCCTTCCACCATGCAGGTATCAGGGTTCAAAGTCAGATCATTAAGTCTTGGTTACAAACATCTTTATCCACTTGGTTATCTCATTGTCCCAAGTTCCCATTTTCTGTAACAAAATTTGGTGAGTTTATTGATAAAATGGAATATTTGCATATTAGGTGACTAGAAATGATGCCGCATCTATGGAATATGTCACGGTGGTTTCTCAAACAATTAAACACAAGGTTACATAAGATGCAGATAGCCTATGTTCTAGTTACTCACCTGGCATAATAGAAATCAAGTACTTGACAAAATGTGTACCTATGGTCATGGGAACATTGCTCACAGTAGCTCAAAGAATGAAACAAGCCTGTGCCACCTGGAAAATCACCTATGAGAGATGGATTTCCAGCTTTAAATAGGCACGTTTATTAAACATGAACCAATGAAAAATAAAAAACCATCAAGTAGCAGATAGATAACATCACCAGATCTGCACTTAGACCATCCAGAAAAAAATGAGTTGAAGTGGTTAGATGGAGTTCCTGATTGGGAATCCTGGACAGAGAAGAGGATTTCTCCTCAGGTGAGTGTGGAGATCTTTTGGGGCCACTTTTATAAACTTGGCAAGAATTTGAGATTGGGCCAGGACACAGAAGTAGGTTCACGCAGGAATTTGACTTTGGGCTAGGACAGAGAAGTAGACTCTGAAATAAGATTTACATTTGGGCTAATACAAAGCTCAAGGTAAACTCAGCTGATGAAAGTGTGGCATTCCTTTTTATCTTGGACATCCTGATAAGCCCCTAGAAACAGGGATTGTGGGACTTTGTTTACTGCTTTGTTTGTTTCTTAACCTAGAACTGACATTATTTACATATACTTAAAATGGTATAAAAGCAGACTGGGACAAAAATAAATCTGCTTCAACCTCAGAGCAGGCTGGGGTCGTGCTACAGTGTTGTCTAATTGTCTTTTTCTTTTTACTCCTTGATCCTTCCTTGGAAAACCCTTTGACTGACTGAGGTGGCTTGGTCAGATGAGGCTCAAGTGAAAGAACAAAGAGCAAGCAGAAGGGAGACGTGAAATATCATCAAATTGGACATTTATAGCACCACATAGAAACCAACCGGGAAAGCTAGGCTACAACAGTTAGGCTAGAGGTCCTGAAGAGAAGTCCTCACCTTGGATGATCTGCATCCAAGCATCTTGTTCCCACCAAGGACAGGTTTACATCATGAGATAAATAGCAGTAACTTCTGTGGGAAGACATTTACCTGCTAGCAAATCTTGAGGCTGTGAAGGTTTTTTATTTTTTTAAAGATTTATTTTATTTAAAATTTTAATTAGATCTATTTATTTTATATGTGAGTGCTTTGCTTGCATGTATGCATGAGCACCAATTGTGAGCTTGGTGCCCCTGGAGGTCAGAAGAGAGCATCAGATCCTCTGGAACTGGCATTGTGAATGGTTGTGAATCACCCTGTGGGAGCTGAGAGCTGAGCTTGGGTGCTCTGAGCCATCTCTCTAGCTGTGATGTTTTTAACACTCTTAGTCCATGGCTTCCTTTCTCCTCATTATAGAGCCATGGTCCGGCCTGACTGAGAACAGGAGACTTGAAGAAGACATATGAAATAAACATTGCAGCTTCTGAGACAAGGGGGCTTATCATTTTGTCCTCAGTCAGCCTTGAGAACAGCAGGACAAGACAATTTACAAGTCTGATTTGTATTATACAACGCAGATGAATACACATAATGTAGTATACACACATAAGAAAATAACGAGTCAACCTTTAAAAGGAATAAGGTTCTGACATATGCTACGGTATACATAAAACTTGAAGATATTAGGCTTGGGGAGTTAAACAGAAAGCCAGCCAACAACAGGAAGGAAGGAAGGGAGGGAGGGAAGGAGGGAGGGAGGGAGGGAGGAAGGGAGGGAAAGTAAAAGGGCTAGGACAGAGGGAGGGAGAGGGAAGAAGGGAGAGGGAAGGAAGGAGGAAGAAAGGAAGGAAGGAAAATAATAGATACAGCAATATGATACCTGAATATCAAAAGTTATTTAGTAAAATGGAGCTGGCATGACTGTGCAGGTTCATAAGGATAAAGGTGTTAGAGGGAAAATAGAGATCTTGGTCAGTGGCTTCTCTGGTTTGTATATGCAAGCTCATGGACACAGGTAGACCTCGGTGACAGATAACAAAGATGCCAAGGGACCCTAATTTCTTTCACATTAGGGATTTCCATAATTCATGAAGCAAACAATCATTCCTATTGCATCCACAAATCTTTCTCATTTTTCCTGACCTAGGATTAATGATGAGTCTCTGGTTTGTACAGGCAGCAGCTGCCTGTACATCCCTCAGTGCCTGGGTCTGTGCAGGCAGATAGCTCTCTCTAGTAGAATGGATGGTGGTAGCAACTTCTTTTGGGGAAATCAACATACCTGGAGACAAGCTAGACCCAGAAAAAGTCATTTTCTCTGGAAAGAGTTCAAGAAGATTGGAAGCCGGGCTGGTGATGAACTGATCTATAACTGTGACAGGATAATATTGTTCCTTGGTACTGCAACAGGCTGCAAGCACGAAGGAGCTCAGAAAACAATCTCCTTTAAAAAAAAAAAAAAAAAAAAAGATAAAGCACAGATAATGGTTTTATTTTGCCTGAACCAAATAGGAAATCACATTCTAACCCCTTTCAATCACTTGACAACGTTATTACCCCCACTCCATCAGTGAGTGGCTCATAAGCTCTGGCAGCTTTAAGAAGCCCTCCATGATGGCGTTCATTTTAGGGAATGTATGTATCCACTGTCTGTGTGACCTTGGACAGGGAACATTTGCAAGCTGAGATGCTTCCACTTGCTCCATTCATCTTGATGGCCATGGGTGGCAGAGGAGTTGATACTTAGTTGCTCAAAGTAGATGTATTGGAGGAAATTCCAGCTCCCTCTCTTTACCCTTCCCATTTCCTTTCAGGTTTTGCATGATAAAGTCTTTATATATTGTCAGCAAAGAAAGAAGTGGAACCTAGCATTCACCCTGAGACTTCATTAGTAACTGATTTTGTTAGGTAGACTACAGAGTCTTGCCACCTAGATATCTAGCTGTTATGTTGTCCCTGTGTTGGACTGTCTAACACTGAGAAACCAGAACGTTTGCTTATATAGGCTCAGTGAACAGACAGTGTCATGGGTGAGCTGTCCCTTTGCCTTTCTCATTACTAACAGTCAAACATACTCCACTTCCAATATGTAGAATATGATGTCTCCCCCTCTCCTTCTATCCACTCAATTTCTGGGTTTTGAATCCAGGACTTCACACTAGTTTACCTCTTAGACATACCTTAGCCAGAAGTTCTATTTATAAAGTTCACAATAATCTCTAAAGAACAAGATTGAGGAGAGTCAGACACACTCAGAAAGACCCAGAATATTCTTCCTACTCTCAAGGAAGGATAGGAAAGCAGAACCAGCAATGGAAAGAGAAGCCAGTGAAAGGGCTCTGTGGGTAAACACTCTAGGTACACAAACAACCCAAATTCAATTCCTGTAACCCAAGTGAAAAGCTGGAAATGGTGGCCTGCATCTGGATTCCCAGCATTCCTACAGAGATGTGGGCAGGAATGACCCAGAAGGTCACAGGCCAGAATAGCTGCAGACAAAAGAGACTTGGCTTCAACAAGGTAAAGGGCAAGGACAAACTCCTGAAAGTTGTTCCCTGAACACCAGCAAGTGTGTGCCATGGCATATGTGTATAAACACACACACACACACACACACACACACACACACACACACACACACACA
>JADRCD010144607.1:0-11994 GCA_019843815.1 Montemys delectorum
TTTTTTTTGACATTATTTAAACAAGAATATCTTTGAAAAGCAAATTATGTCTCATGACATGTCCACTTTCTGGCTCTTCCTCATCCCTTAACACTGCAGAGTGATTCAAATTTTTATTGGTATGTTTACTGTCTTGCTCTTGTTGGCCAGGGTCCTCTTTTTCCCCTTGGGATATCCATGCACCCTTGCATGCCAGGCTGGACTGGAAGGAATGAAACTGCTGGGCAGGTGGGTTAGACAGGATCTTGGTCAGAGCGAGTGCAAGAAAAACAGCATTCTCCAGAGACAGTTTTCAGTGAAACAGCTCAGTTTATTGGGGGTAACATGGGCAATATAAATCTTGGGGAGTAGGTAGGGGTTGGGGGGGTGAGTGTATATTATTGGCTAGGGCTAAGGTCATGGGAATGCTTCATTTGCATGAAGAGGAATTCCAGGTGCTTGACAGACATGTCCTTATAAGGAGAGAAGAAGTTTATCCTGAAATCTGGCCACCAGACTACCTGATAGCCTCCTGGCAGGGAAGGCTACGTGAGCTGGGACACGCAAGCTCAGAGCAAGGAGGAAGCAGGCCTATTCCTGACAGTCTCAGGACAAGATTGTTGGTGTTTGGACACACCTTGACCTCGCTCTTGCTCAAGACTGGCTCCTTGGGTCACACAGCTTTCTAGATCCCACATGTTCTTACATTTATTTTCATGGCAAGATCAGATATTGTGTTCATTTTCTCCTTGAAATATTTTTTTTCCTTGATTCCAAACGCTGATTCCTTTCTGAGATTCCCTCCTCTTGGTTTATATCTTCTCATACTTCCCTTTAGCATAACGTGTATAATTTTGCCTCACATTTACCACTGGACTCTTTCCTTGATGTTAAAAAATGTATACGTGTTTATTCTTTGAGAATATCAGATGTGTGTATTTTCATCATTGCATGTTTCAGCTTTCATTTCTCTCTTTTAAAAGCTGAACTCCCTATGTAACCCAGGCTGGCCTCAAACTCACAGTAATCCTCCTGCCTTAGTTTCCCTAGTGCTAGGATTGTGGGCACAACCACTATGCAGCTGACTGGTTTGATTTTTAAAGACACACAGCAATGTCGGGTGTTTCCGTACTTCAAACTTTTCTCCTCTGCTCTCATTCACCAGGCATCAGGATTCTGAGGGAGAGTGTACTCTATTGGTCCCAACGTGCAGCAGAAACTGACAGCTGCAGGAAGGCAGGGCCTCACAACCACAGCTTGGAGCAGTGAAAGGCAGTATGATCTTAGGGCATGCTGAGTACCAGGTATGCACATGGTACCCCGACATACATGCGGGCAAAGCTTCTGTCACATAAAATAACAATCAAGCTAATTTTACTTGGATAGATACTCAAAAAAAAATGTCACTAATTGTTTTATAAATGTTGTTTCTTGTAACTATTTTATATTTATGGTTTCCATTATCAAATTATTCAAAGAACTCTATTTAACGTCCCAAACGTTGCCCACCACCACCACCCCAGGTCTTGTTTTTTAAAATATTTTTACTCGGGGCTGGAGAGATGTATCATCAGTTGAGAATATGTACCCTTCTTCTTGCAGAGGATACAAGTTTGAAATCTAGCACTGATGTCAGGTAGCTCACAGCTGCCTATTACTCTACTGTAGCATCATGGTGTCCAGTCCCCTTTTCTGGACACTATTAACACCTGCATTCACTTGTGATCGTATTCTCCCCACTCCCTCACCCTGCACCTGCCCCTCCCAACAACACATGTACACATAATTAAATGTAAAACACTATAAATCCTAGAACCTCATTTGAAGAAGGAACCCTTACATATTTTTAGTAGGAGATGCAAACTAGCATATCACTTATGGAGAACAGTATGGAGAGGCTTCAAAAAAAAAATTAAAGCTAACCTATGGCATGATATTATAGCCAAAATAAACGAAAGGAGTGTGTTGAAGACACATTTCCGTGTCCATGTTCATTGCAGTGTTATAACGGAATCTTTCTTTAATATAGTGTCCACCAGTGATAAGTAGATAAAATAGCACATACACAGAGCGTACACACACACACACACACACACACACACACACACACACACACACACACACACACACACACTATTCATACATAAAAGGCTTTGATTTGTAACAACCTGGATAGACATGGAGGTCATTAGGCTAAGTGACATAAACCAGGCACAGAAAAATGAGTGCTAGATATCTCGTTCTCATGGGGATTCTAAAAAAACATTAATTTTATCAGATGAGATAGTAGACTGGTGGGTTAAACAGGCTGAGGAGGACTGCCCTTATATAAGAAAGTGAATCAAGACACTCACCAAGGGTTAACTGTGTCTTGCAGAGTTCATTCACATATATCTTTCTATCTAAAATTGCCAGAATACTGGACATTTTTTTAGGGCATTCATTTGCTAGGACTGCAATAACTAAATCCTTTAGACCAGGTGGCTTAGACAGTGGTTTATTTCTGGAGGCTAAAAGGTGAAAGAAGGGTTCAGTATGCTTGTTTCTTCCATAGTCTCTCTGTAGCTAACACATCTTTATGTGGTCTCGGTGCACCCTCCTCCTCTTCCTTCCTTTAAAGATTTATTAATTGATTGATTGTATATTGATACTTTGCCTTGCATGTACATCTGTGTATCATGTCCCTGCAGTGCCTGCAAAGGCTAGAAGACAGTGCCAGATCCCCTGGAACTAGAGTTACAGTCTGTACGAACCCCCTTCTCAGTGCTGGGAATCAAACCCAGGTCCTTTTGAAGAGCAGACTGTATTCTTAACTACTGAGTCATCTCTCCATTACATGACTAACAACCCTTCTGGAATTGCTTCTTCCGTGACTTGTGTTCATGAGATAATTTCAACTTCATGGACAAAGGAATGTCACTTATCCACATAGGAAATCAAAAGCATGGCTTGGTAATTTTTTTTTTTTAATTAAACCAAACCCACTCTCTGAGTTGTGACTATTTTTAGATAGCCATTTCACAGTAAGATATAAGGACTAGTTGATTCACACACTTCTTAGCACACAGCTTCTAACATGAAGCATTTAAAAAAGGAAAAGCCCTCGTTATGTGATTCCTGGTGCCAGGTATGATAATCTCTTTGGAGTCAGATTATTGCCACCATTTTAAACTCCATTTTCAAACAGGGAAATTCATAAGGACATCTTGTATGGATCAAAACAAATACAGCATTCACTTCGGAACACAGAGTCTTGGTACTGCCTTTTACAACCTTGCGGTTCATCAGGAACAGGCTGCTTTGATTCCTGCTTCACCTAAGGCACAAAAATGCCGTAGTTTTCATTTGATAACTGAAAGTTTGGGTCCTGTGATCAACATCTCCCAACTTCCCACACACTCTAGCCCGTGGCAACCACATTCTACTATTCTGGGACTCTAACAGGAGGCATTGTGACTATATGTAAAGGAAATGAAGTTTATATAAGCCTGCATGAGCACACAAATCTTTCTCTCTCTCTCTCTCTCTCTCTCTCTCTCTCTCTCTCTCTCTCTCTCTCTGTGTGTGTGTGTGTGTGTGTGTGTGTGTGTGTGTGTGCAGGTGCACATGGAGACTAGAAGAGGCTGTCAGACAGATTCCCTGAAACTGGAGGTACAGGCTATTGTACCTGACATGGGTGCTGGGGACTGAACTCAGGTATTCTGTAAGACCAGCAAATGTTCTTAACCACTGAGCTGTCTCTGAAGCCTGACTCACTGAACATCTTTAAAAGAAGACATTTACGTAGTCAGTATTACTTGAGTCATTTGTCTTCCAAGGAGTGATCTGTGGAGAGGTATGTACACATGTGCCAAAAGGAGGATGCAAACCTGTAATTCCAGTGCGGAGGCTGAGGCAGGAGGATTGCAAGAATGAGTCTAACCCATACTATGTAGCCAGTCTGGGAAACATTTTATCTTTAGACCCCACCCTGATACCCACTGAAATACCAAAATAAACAACAAAAGAAAGAAAGAGAAAAAAAATTGGAGGAAACACACACCCAGTACAGAGCTGCTTGTCTTCTTCTATCTTGAGACTGAGGTCAAAACGGAAAAGAATTTAATGAGTCTATGGACATGTGAATCTTTTTGGCTTGGCTTTTCCTCACTTGAATGTGCTTTCCACACATGACCATATATATCTATCCTCTCAGTGATCATACTGATCTTTAGATTTTTCAAATCATCTTTTAAAAAGAGTTCGTTTGACATATTATAAAACTCACCAATCTAACTGTTCAATTCAGTGGATTTTACTGTATTCTCTGAACTCTTACCATCAGCTCAGTTTGGAGCGTCTCTCACCATTCAGAAACCCATCTGTGAGCTGCTCTGTTACTTACACCCAGACTCATAGATAGAGGCTGCCAACAATCTACCTTGTGACTCTGTATGTTTGTCTGTTCTGCAAGTTAGTATAAATGGGACCATATAATACAAAGTCATTTGTTATTGGATTGCTTCACTTAAAATGTTTGCAGGGCTCCTTCATGTTGTACTATGGAACATAGTTCATTCTTTTAAAATCTTGCTGCAAACTGTACTACATCCTGTGAGTACATTATATTTTTCTACTTTTCATTATTAGCAACATTTACACACAAATTTTGTATGCCTATAGATTTTAAAATATTTGTGTACTTTTTATTTGTGTGATGTATGTACTTGCACATTACATGAGTGGCCAGGGATGCCAAAACTGAGCATTGACTCCTGTGGAGCTAGAGTCATAGGCCACTATGGGCCATTTGACATGGGTGCAGGCAACGAAACTTCCTCTGCAAGAGCAGCATGAACTCTTAACCACTGAGCTATCTCTCCAGCCCTCATTTTATTCACTCTGATACTATTATAAGTAGAATTCATTTCTTAATTTCCTTTTGGATTATTTGTTGTATCTTGATATGCAATTGATCTTTGTGCGTGTTTTTAACATCTTGCAACTCATGAGTTTATTATACATATTTTTTTCTTGTATGACATCATCAGGATTATTTTTTTCCATAAAGGGTAATCTGCAAATGCACATTTTTTTTCCTTTGTAATTACAAATCTGTGTTGGTCAGGACTCTTAAGAGAAATGGTGGTCACATTGTTTACATAGTTGGCTATCTGCAGGCTGGAGAAGTGGGAAAGCAGGCAGTGCCTCAGTTTCTATCTTAAGGTCTGAGAACTGGGGTAACAAACAACTGTCAGCTGGAAGACTGGAGTCCAGAACCCAATAACAAGGAGCTTTTATGTTCAAGGGCAAGAGGCGATCAATCCTAAGAACACAGTTTGCCCACCCTCCCCACTCTCTTACTACTTCTACTTCCTCTTTTCCTCCCTCTCATAAATTTTTTTAAAAATTTGAAATTATGTGTACATGTGCACATCTATACTTCGGTGAGTACAGGTGGCAGCTGAGACCATCAGATGGACCTCCTGGAGCTGGAGTTACAAGCAGTTGTGAATGGCCTGCTGGGAACCTCAGGTCCTGTCAAAGAGAAGCAAGAGCTCTTAACTGCTGAGTTATCTCTGCAGTCCCCTTAGTCTCTCAGTCCCTCTCGAGATTCCCTTCTGTCCTATTCTTCCCTTGTCAATCCCTTTCTTCTTTCCTTCATTCCTTTAGTTTGTTCTTTTCTCCCTCTTCCCTTTTATTTTGTTTCACTCATCTAGCCCTCAACAGAAGGAATGATGCCCATTAGACTTGTAAGTGAAGATCCCCTCCTTTTTTTAAATAGAATAAAATTTAAATAAATTTGAAACAACGAACTAAACAGACATGGCTGAAAATCATATTATTTGTGAGTTCAGGTGCCTACAAAGGAGCTACCCAGATGGTAGTGGGACACATATGAGCAGGAAGAGTTTAGGAAAGCCAGGAGGACTGGAACAGAAAGCTCAAGAATTGTTAACACACAAGCTGTCATCAAAGTCATGTGGGAATAATTCAAAAAAGTTTGAACATGAAGCAAGGGGTATGCCCTGAGGGAAGGAGGGTAGAAAAGAGCAAGAAACATGGGAGGAGATGCAGAAGAGAATGCTGTCCTTAAAGATGAAGACAGAGACCTACCAATGTGGCCAAACTAAAGTATACCACCATTCTATCAATGTCTCCCACAGTGTAAGGATGCCAATAAGCTATTTAAGGCCCCATAAAAAAATAGAGCGTGTAGCCCCTAATGCTTTATCATTGTAAATGTCTTGTACAAATAAAATCGTATTGTTCCTGCGATATCACTTTGGGTATTTTTCATGATTTGCATTTTTTTTGTTTTTTGTTTTTGTTTTTTCGAGACAAGGTTTCTCCGTATAGCCCTGGCTATCCTGGAACTCACTCTATAGACCAGGCTGGCCTCAAACTCAGAAATCCCCCTGCCTCTGCCTCCCAAGTACTGGGATTAAAGGCATGCGCCACCACCGCCCGGCTGCATATTTCTTTTACAGTCTTATTTAATCTTTCTTAATAATGTCACTTCCTTAAACAACATCACCTTCAGTAATATGATTTTTTTTTAAATTTTATTTATTCACTTTACATCCTAATAGCATCTCCTTTTTCTTCCCGGTACCCTCTCATGCGAATCATCCCTCATTCCCTCTTCCCTTTCTCCTCTGAGAAGGAGAAGCCCCCCCCATCTCTCTCTCTGTCTGTCTGTCTCTTTCTCTGTCTCTCTCAGACACAGCACACACAACACACACACACACACACACACACACACACACACACACACATATACACATACATGCTCCACTTCACCTGCAGGAGTAAGCACATCTCTCACTGAGGCCAGATAAGGCAGCCCAGTTAGGGGAATGCAAACAAGAAGGCAACAGATTCATGGACAGCCCCTGTTCCAGTTGTTGGAGGACTTGCATGAAGACCAAGCTGCATATCTGCTACATATGTGCAGGGGGTGTAGATCCATCCTGTGTTTGCCCTTTGGTTGGTGGCTCCGTCTTTGGAAGCCCCCCAGGGTCCAGGTTAGTTGACTCTGTCAGTCTTCCTGTGGAGTGCCTCTCCTTTTTGAGTCCTTCAATCCTTCCCCCAACTCTTCCATATGACTCCTGGATATCCATCTAATGTTTGGCTGTGGATCTCTGCATTTCCATTGACTGTTGGGTAGGGCCTTGCAGAGGATAATTCTGTTAGACTCCTGTCTTCAGGCATAATGACAGAGTATCATTAATAGTGTCGAGATTGGTTTTTGTCCATGGTATGGGTCTCAGTTTGGGCCAATCATTGTTTGGCCATTCCTTCCATCTCTGCTCTGTTTTTGTCCCTGTACATGTTAGAGGCAGGACACATTTTGGGTTGAAGGTTTTGTGGGTGGGTTGCTGTCCTTTACTCTCCCCTAGAGATCCTGACTGGCTACAGGAAGTGTCCACTTCAGGATGCATGTTCCTCATTGCTAGGAATCTCAGCTAGAATCTCCCATATAGACATGGTAGGGTATCTGCCCCATCCCAGGCCTCTGACACATATAGAGACTACCACCCCCACTACTGATTTCTGTTGTCTTTACCCTGCTGTCCCTACACCTGATCTTTCTGTCCTGCCCTGGTCCCCAAGTGAAGATCCATGTGTAACCCTACTGACGCAAATGCTAATCTCTTGTTTTGATTTTAGTTTCCCCTTCTATTAAGCATTTTTAAAAAATTAATCCTTTTTTAGAATTTTATACATGAGTAAGGTATTACATAATTTCCAACTCTCCTTCCCCTCTCCAACTCCTTCCTCATCTGCCCGACTCCCTCTGAAATTCATGACCTCCTCTTTAATTAGCACTGTCACAGTTCTCAGAAGGCTCGCCCACTCACTTATGCTACATGTCCTTGATTCTGGCTTTCTATGGAACCTCCACATTGAACAGAGTGCTTACCATGACCTTTCAACATGGCTGTTTGGCTTCCTCACAGCATAGTGGTGTGCCATTCACAGATGTGACTAAGGTTGATGCCACAATGTGCTTTGCAAACTAGTCTTGAATATAGCATATGGTCTTCTGTTCTCTACTGATGATGCAGTTAGCTACAGCTTAGTTCAAAGGAAGGGAAAAGTGGCTACACTTCTTTATGTGAGTGACAGGGTTCTGGAACAGAATATGAGACCCATGAATAGGTCAGTGCTTATTTTTAGAAAAACACAATCTGCCACACACCTCAATGCCAATATATGAATTTCTACATAAGTAACTGTGAATTCTAAAGAAATGAATGTCAAAGTGGTCGGTATTTCAGGCACCAATGGGAGAATTATTTACACAGTTAATTTAATAACGGTCAGATGCTAGGCTGGCAAACATACATGCCCCCACAAACAACTCATGAACTAGTTCGGTTTGAAAATAATATACTTTCCTTAGCATTAACTGAAGCAAGTTTTCTATGCACTATGCAGAACTTGGCAAAATATACATATATATACATATATGACCCAGTACATATACTTCCAAATTCGCAAATATCAAAATATGAAGAGAATGTTCTAATAATTTTTTTGTCATTGATGCTTAAATTTGTATAGAGACGTTTCTAAATGGCTGTGGTATTATCAGTGTGGACTCTTCTTAAAGGCTCTGAAACAACATAATTATTAGGCTAGTAAAGATGAGAATTTTCAAAATGAGTATTTCAGATACCTTTCTCTCATCTTTACTAACTTTATAAATAGGTTCTATCAGAGCCTTTATTCATATTTCCATTTGAAATTATATATATATATATATATATATATATATATATATATATATAGTCTTTTGGGAGGGGAAGCAAGCATTTAGGGAGAAGTTGGACAAGGGAAAGTGATAGAGATAAATATGAGCAAAGTATAATGCTATATATGCATGGATATGACAAAGAAATTCATTTTTCTAAACACATTCTAAAATTACCCAGATGCTATTGTGGATGCTGGGAAGTGCTTGCTGACGGGAGCCTGATATGACTGTCTCCTAAGAGGCTCTGACTTAGCGAAGGGTCCCGATGGAAGAGTTGGAGAAGGCACTGAAGGTGCTGAGGGGATTTGTAGCCTTATGGGAGGGCAACAGTGTCAACCAGCCAGCTACCCCACCCCCACCCCCTGTCCGGAGCTCCAAGGGACGAAACCACCAACCAGAGTACACATGGCTCTGGCTGCATATGTGGCAGAGGATGGCCTTATTGGACATTAGTGGGAGGAGCAGCCCTTGGGCCTGAGGGTGTTCAATGCCCTAGTGTAGGGGAATACCAGGGTAGGAAGGTGGGAATGGGTGAGTGGGGGAGCACTCTCATAGAGAAAGGGGGAGGGAGGATGGGATAGGAGGTTTCCGGAGGGGAGATCTGGAAAGGGGATAACATTTAAAATGTCAATAAAGAAAATATTCAATAAAAAGAAAAAATAAGCAAAAGATTGATGATGAAGATAATGTCTGAAGGAAGACCGAGGAAATGGACTTAATGTCACCATTACACAGGAGCCTACAGAGAATGATCATGCTGCACGTGCATGCCAAGAGTATTGGCAGTGACATTTATGCTGGGTTTGAACCAAGGGCTGAGTGGTTAGCATTTGAATTTTCCTCATTAAATACACACCTATTGAGAAAGCATTACGTGGCAGGGACTTGTGTGAGAGGAAGACAATGAGACACTTTAAATGTCGTTTCCAGAGGTCTAGAAATGGACACATTTTTTTTTTATGTAAATCAGTCTGGTTACTTGCGCTAAAAATGGAAGTTTACTGGACACGAGCATCAGATGAAAACTGGGTTGTGTGAGGTAGTTACTATTCTGGTTTGAGAACTAAAGCTTGATGCTCTGTTTGGTTCTTCATCACATTTCTCTCTGTTTTTATCTCCTAGTTATTCTCTCAAACAGTATGTTAGAGGTAAGCAAATTCCAGCATTGTCAGATAAACAAACTATTCCATCCACTTTATAATTCTCCTGGACAGCAGGTCTTCCCTCTCTCTCTCTCTCTCTCTCTCTCTCTCTCTCTCTCTCCCCTCTCCATCTCCGTCTTTCTCTCTGTCTCTATGTCTCTCTTCCCCCCTCTGTTTTTTTTTTTTCATTTCTTTATGTATGCCATAGGTGTATGTACACACATGGGTGAAGGTAAGCTCACCTGTGTCGTCACCTGTGAAGAGCAGAGGCTATTAGATGCCTTTCTCTATCACTGTATGCCTTATTTGTTTAAAAAAAAAAAAACCTTTCAGTTTTTTAGGTTACAATATAGTGACATAATTCTCCCTTCCTTTCTAATAGGTTTTGTTGAGGTCCAGGAATTGGACCTCACAATCATAAACCACATACACACCAATCTCAGTCAGACAGGGATAGTTTATTGAGCATATGCCCAAGGAATGGTCGACCAGGGCCTTAGTCCAGATTTGGGAACTGAACCATGACCATGAGTTAAGATCCTATAGGGTTTTTAAGCTCCAAATCTACAAAAACCTGTGCCAAGTTATTTCACCAACAAGGATTTAGAGATAGGAGACTTCCTTAGGAACAAGTCTTTGTTGTACAGTTAACTATCTCTCATTGGTTGGGGTATTCAACAGTGCCAGGGGATTTGCCTGGTCTAAAGTGCATGTCCTAATTTGTCTACCAGAGTAGGCCTTGTCTAATACTTATGGCTCAACTTGCCAACCAGGATGTCAGTTACCCACGTACGTGTCTCCTTCTGCCAAGCAGGATGTCAGCTTTCAGGGAGGTCTCAGGAACTTAAACTTTACTGGACCTCTTCTCAAAATGGGAGTCCAAATTGTTTTTTATATTGGTGCAGGTGTCTGTCCCAGGGGAAGCTTATACCATAAACACTTATACACAGGGAAAGGAAGTGCTGCTGGGTGATTGGCTGAGGTCCAAGCATATTGTGGGTAATTACATAGAACAGCTCTATTGACTTTTATCATGATTGGTTTCCAAGGGCACAAAACATAACAGAATATGTAATCAATCTTGGCATTAGAAACCCTCCTAGCCAAGTAACTACTGCCTAGACCCTAACATCTTACCTAGGCCTTAACAGGTTTCTCAGCAGACAAAAGAAACCGATTAAAGCCAAATCAAAAGTGTAAAGGCAGGTTTATTAAGAGGCGAGTTCACTGATCTCACAGGTAGAGGCCAGGGAAGTCACACTCGGAGGCAAAAAGCAAGGGGATTTTATTGGTTTTCTTGAGCGTAGAGTGATGAAGTGTATGTTAGGAGCTGGGATTATGTACGTATAAGGTGAAAGAGCTGAGACCCTGGGCAAGCACTCGTGGATAGGTAATGGGAAACGTGGAGACAGGGAGAGAGGACATGTTAGCCTGGAAGGGTTTTTTGTTGTTGTTGTTGTTGATAGTGGTTGGGGGAAGAATCAGGGTTTTCAGCCTCTGCAGGGGGTAAGCAAGCAGGGATTCCAACCAAACACTTTCATCACTGCCAAACCTCCTATATACTCCTCCCTGCTCTTTTTTCAAATTCATGTCGTTGTTTTCATTAATTGCTATCATATATGTATTTCCATATATACTCCTAATATAACTTGCTCAGTCGTATGTTACTCATATGTATGTTTTTGGGTATGACCACTTGGTATCAAAAAACCAGCCTGTGTGTTCTTCTCTGAAGAAAATGATTTCTCCCATTCTCAGCATTCCTTGTTGCCTGCAGTTGTTTTTATAGGGTTGAATCCTCATTAGCACTTTTGGTCCACTTTGGCATATCTGTTGGTGGTCTGGTTCACATCATGTTTGGGCAGTGATATTGGTGAGACTCTATAGATGTATTTTCTGACATTACTGGGACACAATTTCACAGAGAACTCCCTGATCTTCTGGCTTCTAAAATCTTTCCACCCCCTTGCAGGGTGTGGTGGTACATGCCTTTAAGCATTCTGGAGGCAGAGGCATGAGGATGTCTGTGAGTTCAAGGCCAGTATGGCCCACATAGGACATCGTAGGATGGACAGGACTACATAGAGAGACAAACAGACAACAAAACAAAACACCCTAGCCAACCAAACA
>JADRCD010144609.1:0-23001 GCA_019843815.1 Montemys delectorum
TCCCTTAAGGAATTACAGGACAACACAAATAAACAGGTGAAAGAATTGAGCAAAACCATCTAGGATCTAAAATTGGAAGTAGAAACAATTAAGAAATCACAAAGAGAGACAACTCTGGACTTAAAAATCTTAGGAAAAAAGTCAGGAAACAGATGCAAGCATCACCAACAGAATACAAGAAATAGAAGAGAGAATCTCAAGGGCAGAAGATACCATAGAAAACACTGACACAACAGTCAAAGAAAATGCAAAATGCAAAAAGATCCTAACCCAAAACATCCAGGAAATCCAGGACACAATGAAAAGACCAAACCTAAGGATAATATGTATAGAAGAGAATGAAGACCTCCAACTTAAAGGGCCAATAAATATCTTCAACAAAATCATAGAAGAAAACTTCCCTAACCTAAAGAAAGAGATGCCCATGAACATACAAGAAGCCTATAGAACTCCAAATAGAATGGACCAGAAAAGAAATTCCTCCAGCCACATAATAGTCAAAACAACAAATGCACAAAACAAAGAAAGATTCCAAAAGCAGTAAGGGAAAAAGGTCAATTAACACATAAAGGGAGGCCTATCAGAATTACACCAGACTTCTCACCAGAGACTAGGAAAGTGAGAAGATCCTGGGCAGATGTCATACAGACCCTAAGGGAACACAAATTCCAACCCAGACTACTATACCCAGCAAAAATCTCAGTCACCATAGATGGAGAATCCAAAGTATCCCATGATAAAACCAAATTCACACAATATATTTCCACAAATCCTGCCCTTCAAAGGATAATAAATAGAAAATTACAACACAAGGAGGGGAACTACATTCATGAAAAGGCAAAAACAGAATCTTCCAACAAAACTAAAAGAAGATAGCCACATGAACGGAATCCAGTGCTAACTACAAAAATAACAGGAAGCAACAATTACTTATCATTAATATCTATTAATGTCAATAGACTCAATTCCCCAATAAAAAGACATAGACTATCAGATTGGGTATGTAAACAGGACCCAACATTTTGTTACATACAGGAGAGCCACCTCGGTGACAAAGACAGATACTACCTCAGAATAAAAGGATGGAAAACAATTCTCCAAGCCAATGGTCCCAAGAAAAAAGCTGGAGTAGCCATTCTAATATCAAATAAAATTGACTTTCATCCTAAAGTGATCAGAAAAAGACGAGGAGGGACACTTCATATCATCAAAGGTATGATCTACTAAGATGAATTCTCAATTCTGAACCTCTATGCTCCAAATCAAAGGACATCTACAGTCATAAAAGAAACTTTACTAAAGCTCAAAGCACATATTACACCGCACACAATAGTAGTAGAAGATTTCTCCACCCCACTCTCTGCAATGGACAAATCATGGAAACAGAAACTAAACCAGGACACAGTGCGACTAACAGAAGTTATGAAACAGATGGATTTAACAGATATCTATAGAACTTTTTATCCCAAAACAAAAGGATATACCTTTTTCTCAGCACCTCATGTTACCTTCTCCATTATTGACCATATAATTGGTCACAACTCAGGCCTAAACAGATACAAGAAGATTGAAATAATTCCTTGTATCTTGTGTCCCTCCTGCCTCTGAGGGCTGATTTTTCAGATCCCGCCTGCCACAGATAACCACACCTCTCTGCCCTTCTCCTGCTAATTGCTACGCCTCTCTTCAAGTTTCAGTTATGTTAGAAGTCCCACCTCCAAGGACTGAAGGAGAAGTTGATAATTGGGCCAAGTTGCTGATGAACTTACCGGAGGGGTTTTGCCTTACTTATTCTAACTGTTGGTTTGTAACAAAGAGAATAGAATGAAAGATGGCTGGTTGAAACACATCTGTGTTTGGCTAACTTTTGCGAATTCTTCCCACAGTTTTTGTAGCACAAAATGGCTTTCCAGGACCATGACCCCATTCCAGAAAACCCATTCGTACTTGTGGCTGCTGGACGGCTACAGTATCTTATCAGATCACCATGGATTAAGGCTTTTCCTCAATAACAACATAAACAATAAAATGCCAATATAAGCGTGGAAGCTTAACAACACTCTACTCAATGATAACTTGGTCATGAAGGAAATAAAGAAATTAAAGACTTTCTAGAGTTTTATGAAAATGAAGCTACAACATACCCAAACTTATGGGACACAATAAAAGCAGTCCTAAGAGGAAAACTCATAGCTTTAAGTGCATCGAAAAAGAAACTGGAGAGCACATACCAGCAATTTGACAGCACACGTCGAAGCTCTAGAACAAAAAGAAGCAAATTCACCAAAGAGGGGACAAAGGCAGGAAATAATCAAACTTAGGGCTGAAACCAACCAAATAGAAACAAAAAGAACTATACAAAGAACCAACCAAATCAGGAGCTGCTTCTTTGTGAAAATCAACAAAATAGATAAACCCTTAGTGAGACTAACTAGAGGGCATAGAGACAGTGTCCTAATTAACAAGATCAGAAATGAAAAGGGAGACATAACAACAGAGACTGAGGAAATTCAAAAAATCATGAGAGCCTACTAGAAAAGCCTATACTCAACAACACTGAAAAACGTGGATGAAATGGACAATCTTCTAGACAGAAACCAGGTACCAAAGTTAAATCAAGATCAGATCAATGATCTAAACAGTCTAATATCTGCTCATCATATACAAACAGTCATTAATAGTCTCCCAACCAAAAAGAGCCCAGGACCAGATGGGATTAGTGCAAAGTTTTATCAAATTTTCAAATAATACCTAATACCAATACTCCTCAAACTATTCCACAAAATAGAAACTGAACACACTCTACACAATTGGTTCTATGAAGCCACAATTACACTTACACCTAAATCACACAAAACCTAAAAAAGAAAGAAAACTTCAAACCAATTTCCCTTATGAATATCGATGCAAAAATACTCAATAAAATTCTTGCTAACCTAATCAAAGAACACATCAAGTCGATCATCCACCATGATCAAGTAGGCTTCATCCCAGGGATGCAGGGATGGTTCAATATATGGAAATCCATCAACATAATTCACTACATAAACAAACTCAAAGAAAAAAAAACATATGATCATCTCATTAGATGCTGAGAAAGCATTTGACCAAATCCAACATCCCTTCATGATAACAGTCTTGGAAAGATCAGGAATTCAAGGTCCATACTTAAACATAGTAAAAGCAATATAAGGAAATACAGTAGTGAACATCAAACTAAATGGAGAGAAACTTGAAGCAATCCCACTAAATTAAGGGACTAGACAAGGCTGCCTAATGTCTCCCTACCTATTCAATATTGTACTTGAAGTCCTAGACAGAGCAATTAGACAACAAAAGGAGACCAAAGGGATAAGAATTGGAAAGGAAGAAGTCAAATTATCACTATTTGCTGATGATATGGTAGTATACTTAAGTGACCCCCAAAATTCCACCAGGGAGCTCCTAAACCTGATAAACAACTTGAGCAAAGTAGCTGGATATAAAATTAACTCAAGCAAATCAGAGACCTTCCTCTACACAGTGGATAAAAAGGCTGAGAAAGAAATTAGGGAAACAACACCCTTGACAATAGTCACAAATAATATAAAATACTTTGGTGTGTAACTCTAACTAAGCAAGTAAAAGATCTGTTTCACCAGAACTTCAAGTATCTGAAGAAGGAAATTGAAGATCTCAGAAGATGGAAAGATCTCCCACGTTCATGGATTAGCAGGATTAATATAGTAAAAATGTCCATCTTACCGAAGGCAATCTACATATTCAATGCAATCCTCATTGAAATTCAAACTCAATTCATCACAGACTTAGAAAGAGCAATTTACAAATTAATACGGAACAACAAAAAATCCAGGATAGCCAAAACTATTCTCAACAATAAAGGAACCTCTGATGGAATCACAATCCCAGACCTTAAGCTGTACTACAGAGCAATTGTGATAAAAACTGCATGGTATTGGTACAATGAAAGGTAGGTAAATCAATGGAACAGAATTGAAGACCCAGAAATAAACCCACACACCTATGGTCACTTGATCTTTGACAAAGGAGCTAAAATCATACAGTGGAAAAAAGACAGTATTTTCAACAAATTGTGCTGGCTCAATTGGCGGTTAGTATGTAGAAAAATGCAAATTGATCCATTCCTATCTCCTTGTACAAAGCTCAAGTCCAAGTGGATCAGAGACCTCCACATCAAACCAGATACATTGAAACTAGTAGGAAAGAAAGTGTGGAAGAACCTCAAGCAAATAGGCACAGGTGAAATTTTCTTGAAGAGGGCGCCAACAGCTTATGCTCTAAGATCAATAATTGACAAATGGGACCTCATAAACTTGCAAAGCTTCTGTAAAAGACACTTTTAATAGGACAAAATGGCAAACAACAAATTAGAAAAAGATCTTTACCAATCCTATATCTGATACAGGGCTAATATCCAATATATACAAAGAACTCAAGAACTTAGACTCCAGAGAACCAAATAACCCTATTAAAATATGGGGTACAAAGCTAAACACAGAATTCTCAACTGACAAATATCAAATGGTTGAGAAGCACCTAAAGAAACGTTCAACATCCTTAGTCATCAGGGAAATGCAAATCAAAACAACCCTAAGATTCAATCTCATACCAGTCAGAATGGCGAGGATAAAAAACTCAGGTGACAGCAGACTGGAGAGGTTGTGGAGAAAGAGGAACACTACTTCATTGCTGGTGGGATGTCAGCCTGATACACCCACTCTGGAAATCAGTTTGGCGGATCCTCCAGAAATTGGACATAGTTATACCACTCCTGGGCATATACCAAAGATGCTCCAACATGTAATAAGGACACATGCTCCACCTTGTTTATAGTAGTCTTATTTACAATAGACAGAACCTGGAAACAACCCAGATGTCCCTCAACAGAAGAATGGATACAGAAATTGTGGTACATCTATACAATGGAGTACTATTCAGCTATTAAAAACAATGAATTTATGAAATTCTTAGGGAAATTGATGGAACTGAAGAAAATCATCCTGAATGAGGTAACCCAATCACAAAAGAACACACATGGTATGCACTCTCTGATAAGCGGTTATTAGCCCAGAAGTTAGGAATACAGGAAGAACAACCCACAAACCACAAGAAACTCAAGAAGAAGGAAGACCAAAATGTGAACATTTAATTCTTTTTTAAAAGGGGGAATAAAATACCCACAGAAGGAGTGGCAGAGACTAATTATGCAGCAGAGACTGAAGGAAGGATAAGCCAGCCTAATATAGCTATTTCCTAAGAAGCTCTGACACTATCTGACTAATACAGATGTAGAGGCTCACAGCCATCCATTGAACTGAGTACAGGGTCCCCAATTAAGGAGTTAGAGAAAGGACCAAAAGTGCTGAAGGGTTTGCAGCCCCTTAGGACAAACAACAATATGAACTAACTAGTACCCTCACAGATCCCAAGGACTCAACCACCAACCAAGAACTGTACATGTTCAGACTGATTGTTCTGGCAGCATGTGTAGAGTAGAGAATTGCAAAGTCAATCATCAATGGGAGGAGAGGCCCTTGGCCCTGTGAAGTTTCTGTGCCCCAGTGTATGGGAATGCCAGGGCCAATAAGTGGGAGAGGGTGGGTGGTAAGCATGGGGAGGGGGAGGCAACAGAGGTTTGTTCTTGTTGTTTTTGTTTGTTTGTTTGTTTCTTGGAGGGGAAACTGGGAAAGGAGAAATCATATGACATGTAAATGAAGAAAATATCTAATTAAAAAATAATATCTGCTAAAAAAGAAACATTCTATCCTGTGAATCCTCAGTGAATGGGAGTGCAAGGGTGGAGAGGTGGAAGTGAATGTGTTGGGGCACACCTTCATAGAAGCAGGAGGAGGGGACATAGGATAGAGGTTTCCCAGGGGGGTTATCAGGAAAAGGGATAACATTTGAAATGTAAAAAATAAACTATCCAATAAAAATTAAAAAAAAAGAATTTAAATTATTACAGCCACTGTGGTAATCGGTATAGAGATTTTTAAAGCCAAAAAAGGTACTCCAGTATTACCCACCTGCTCCACTCCTGCATTATATAAGCATATAACAGGGACAACAATGAGTCAATGCTCTTTAAAGCATGTCCTACTCTATATTTGCTTTCTCAGCATTAAAGGAACAGAGCTGATAGAATGTGTATGTATGTGTTATTAAAGAAGCTTATAAGCTGTTCAACAACTGCTGTTTCCTGATGGGAAAGCCAAGAATCTGATAGCTATTCAGTTAAAAATACACACAATGCAGGATGTCATAGCAGTCCATTTCTGAGGATGGGATCTTGGGGACTTCCTAGAGAGTTATCAGCCTTCAGTCTACTTTAGAATCCTGAAGAAATATGTTCAAGCACTAGCCAAGGAATGAATCAGGTGAAGGATAGATGAAGTTTCCTGGAAGAATGATTGAAAGCAGGTAAAAAGCAGACACTCCCTTCTTCCATGTCTGGTACCAAGCATGAAGGAAAGGTTATGGCAAACAAGTGATTTACCTGGGAATAGCACATCATTTTGCTTGGCTGTGATAGGTGTGCTCTGAGAGGCATAATGTGTGGCAGTGGGCAGTTCTGACAGCTAGAGTCCAGTAGAGCAGCCACCTGGGAACTCCAGAGACCCATTGAGCAAAGTAAATTTGTTCACAAGGGACAGTAGGAATTTGGGGATAGCTCCCGAGACCAATGGCTCAGATTTCAGCCCAAACCCCTCACAGCTGCTCGTGAAGGAGATGTGTGCTCTATCAAGCAGACAATGTCTCTAGCTCCTAGCCTTCTGGCTGGACCTTACACCCAGTCATCTGACCACAAACCAGACATACCATGCCCCCTACAATAAAAGGGATGGTTTGCCCTCTCCTCACTCTCTTACTCTTACTTCCTCTCTTAATCTTGCTCTCTTACTCTTCTCATCTTGCTCTTCCCTATCTCACTCTCTTACTTCTTCTCTTGTTCTCTCACTCTTCTCCACTCACTCTCTTACTTTTCTCCCCTCTTGCTCTTACTCTTACTCTCTTGCTCTTCCCTCTCTCACTCTGCCTTACTCTTACTCTCTCTTGCTCTTTGTTCCTCTCTCCTCTCTGCTTTTTGTTCTTTTTGCTTGCTTTCCTCCTCTCCTTTTTCTCTCTCTTCTTCTCTCCTTTCCTTCCCTTTACTCAATCAGCATATTCTATCCTTTCTACAATAAAATAACTCATTTATACATTACCTCCTTTTTAACTAATGTGCCATGCAGCAAAACAGGTCAGCACTGGGAGAGAGATAGAGAGGCCCAGGTCTCAGAAGCAGGCCCTCTGCCTCCAGAGACAGAGAGAGCGAGAGAGCGAGAGAGCGGGAGAGCGAGAGAGCGGGAGAGAGAGAGAGAGAGAGAGAGAGAGAGAGAGGAGCCTCAGACCACACACACACACACACACACACACACACACACACACACACACACACATACCTGTTCTTGGAACAACAGCATGGACCTCAGGAATTTATTGCATGATTGTTACTTGTTACTAATGTGCCTATCCTGGCAACATCGCATAGCCTAATGATTGCTGGGCATCAGCTCTTCCTATTGGGCAAATTTCTTTCAGATCTATATGAAGATGTACTTTTATGTAATAATGCTGTTTAGATCAGCTCATGAAGGAGTTCTACACAATGAGCTAATTTTACTAAGAAGAAAAACAGGCTTTGAACTATTAATGATTAAGATAAATTTTTCATTCTAGGTCCTATCAGTCCAAGGATGAGGCTACAGGTGTGCCCCATGATAAAACAAGGTCAGGTTAAACTATTGCTTTCAACTTACAATGAGCTTGTTGCATTAAAAAAAAAACTGCTCTAAATTCATCTTTTTGGAAATCCCTTTTGTGTAACATATCTGTATCATTGAGGTTGTTTTATTTAAAAAAAAAAGAGTTCTGGGGCTAGAGAGATGTCTCAATGGTTAAGAGTGCAAACTGCTCTTCCAAAGGTCATGAGTTCAAATCCCAGAAACCACATGAGGCTCACAACCATCCATAATGAGATCTGATGCCCTCTTCTGGAGTGTGTGAAGACAGCTACAATGTACTAACATATAATAAATTAATCTTGCTGGGTGGTGGTGGCACACACATTTAATCCCAGCACTTGGGAGGCAGAGGCAGGCAGATTTCTGAGTTCAAGGCCAGCCTGGTCTACAGAGTGAGTTCCAGGACAGCCAGGGCTACACAGAAAAACCCTGTCTTGAGAAAACCAAAAAAAAAAAAAAGAGTTTTGTTGCACATAAATGTGGATATATGTTTGTGTATGTGTCTGTGTTTGTGTGTATGAATGAGTGTACATGTATATGTATGTTTGTAGTTGGTATCTATGTTTGTACAATATGTATATGTCTTTCTGTCTATATGTATGTACATACATATATGTTGGTATATGTGCTAGTATGTAAGTATGGACTTGTACATCTTGTACATGAATAAATAAATAAGGCAGCCGGACCTGGCCACCAAGTGTGTGTGTGTGTGTGTGTGTGTGTGTGTGTGTGTGTGTGTGCATGTGTGTATGAATTTCCCTTTATTTTTTCTTTCTCTTTAACTTCTGAAGAGTTAATGGGCTCAGAGCTTCTTGCCTGTTCAGGGAGAGGCTCCTGAGTTAAAGATAAAGAGCCAAAGTGATCTAGCTTCTTTACTGATTTAGTGCTTCTGTCAGCCTATCAGCAAAGGTCATTTGTTAGAAGCCATCAGCTTTTGGCATCAAGAGAGAAAAATACAATGAATTACCAGAAGCCATCAGCTCTGGCCTTCAGAATAAGAGAGAGTGCACTGCCCCAGTACCTGAATGTCAGAGAAGAACCTTGGAATGTGTCGGCATGTGGGCAGCCATCAGAATTTGTAGCCCAGTGTCATGTTGGCCTTTTCTATCTCAAGTGATCTCACAGATGAAACTGCTCAGAGTGCGACAAGCTTCTGTTGATTTTCAAGTGTAAATTCCATATAATTGACTTGAGTCCTTGCCAAAAGGACATTCTCTACCACAATAGAATGTAATGTACAGAAAATATCTTATATCTATATAGATGTGGCACCTGATAATAAATAAATCTGATGGCCCATGGCTTAGGCATGAAATAGGAGGTGGGAAATCCAGAAGACTGAAAGTATTTCTAGAAAGTGTGATATGGGGATATGTTCCTGGGAAGATGAACAGTACCTGATCACATGTAAGCAGCCATGTAGCAGAATGCAGGTTAAGTAAATATGTTATTTTTAGTAATATTCTACTCAGAGAAGAGCCTAGCTAATATGGCCCAGGGATTTGTAAATAATATTTTGAATCTGAGTTTTATTTCTGGGAATATGGGGTTGGGAGAAAGAGCCAGACCTAATTTCTACTTTGTACTCAGGACACTATGAAGTGAAACCAACCCTTTATCCCTTAATGTGGGATATTTGACAAATGGAGTCCAGTTGACAACAACTATTAGCCAGCATATATGCTTGGCTTTGCTTCTCCCTCTCCCACATGCCTCCTAATCTCTGTTTTCACCCTTCTCATACTTAATCCATCCTACCTCTGGTATCCTCGTTTCCATGTCATGTTAATACAGAATATTAGTGACCTCTACAATTTTCTTCAAAAAATACCTGTTCACTTCAAATGTGCCATTTCTACATTTGTAGGATCAGAAATATTCACATATACTTTAAAACACACACACACACACACAGACTACACACACACACACACACACACACACACACACACACACACACATGCCACAATTTAATGACCAATGTCTTCATTAAGTTTCTTATTGATTGGATAAAATGTCACAAAAGGGGACAAATTAAAAAATAATGGATTGAGTTTGGCTCATTTTTCCCAATATTTCCAAATATTTCCATTGTCTGGAAGTCCTGGTGGCAAGAGCTTGAGGCAGCTGGTCACATTTCAACTTTCAGTCAGATATCAAAGAAAATGATGAATCCTGATGCTTAGCTAGCTTTTTCCTTCTGTACATTCCAGGATCAAATGCAAAGGTTTTCTAGTCCCTCCTTTAGCTTGGAAGTTTTCAACTGATTTAACATTGACAAGGTATTTCATCATAGGAATTCCAGAAAGCAGATTGCATCTAGAAAATCCCACAAAGTAGTGCCTTGTAATGTACTTTCTGAGTGATTCCATATCAGGAGAAGTTGAAAGTAAACACTAACCCTCAAAACTTTCATTATTTCTATTTTATTTCTGACACAAAAAAATTTGGCTTTGTATATGTTGCACATTTTATAATCCACCACTGATGACAATTTAAACTGGCCTCATTATCTTACCTTAATGAACAGGGTAGCAATAAACAGATGAGCAGGCAACTTTCTTGTAGCATATGAATCTTTGGAGAATATGTCCATAAGTGGCTTCTATTGGTCACATGGTACTTCTATGCTAGTTTACACTTGGATCTTCATAGTGGCAATTCCAGTTCACACTTTTACCAATAATGAAGGAGCCTTCTCTCCTCCTTCCCAGCTGTAATATTCTTTTGTTTACTTAATAATAGCCATTATGGATAGAAATGGGTAAGAGATGCTAAAATACTTACAGGTTGCATTTCTCTAATGGCTAAGGATATTAAGAACCCTTAAAGTATAGATTAGGAATATTTATATTTTTTCATTGAGAAAACTATATTCCATTTCTTTTTAATGGATAATTTCGTTATTTATATTTCAAATATTATCCCTTTACTAATTACCTGCCCCCTGGAAATCCCCAAACACATCCCCTCTTCCCCTGTTTCTAGGATACTGTTCTCTCACCCACCTACCTACTCTGCTTCCCTGCCTTGGCATTCCTCTGTACTGGGGCATCAAGCCTTCCCATGACCAAGGGCTTCTCCTCCCACTGATACCCAACAAGGCGATCCTCTGCTACATATGAAGCTGGAGCTGTGGGTAACTCCTTGTATACTCTTTGGTTGGTGGTTTAGTCCCTGGGAGCTCTAGGGGGCTTGGTTCACTGATATTGTTCTTTCTATGGTGTTGCAAACCCCTTCAGCTCCTTCAGTCCTTTCTCTAACTTTTCCATTGGGGACCCAATGATTAGTCCAATAGTTGGCTACAAGCATCCACCTCTGTATTCATCAGGCTCTGGCAGAGCCTCTCAGTAAAAAGCTATTTCACACTCCTGTCAGTATGCACTTCTTGGCATCTACAATAGTGTCTGGTTTTGCTGACTGTATATAGGATGGGTCTCTAGGTGGGGCAGTCTGTAGATGGCCTTTCCTTCAGACTCTGCTCCATACTTTGTCTCTGTATTTCCTCCCATGAGTATTTTGTTCCCCCTTCCCTAAGAAGGACCAAAGCACTCACACTTTGCTCTTCTATTTTCTTGAGCTTCACATGGTCTGTAAATTGTGTCTTGGATATTTGGAGCTTTTGGACTAATATCCACTTATCAGTGAGTGCATACCATGTGTGTTCTTTTGTGATTGAGTTACCTCACTCAGGATGATATTTTCTAGTTCCATCGATATGTCTAAAAATTTCATGAAGTCATTGTTTTTAATAGCTGAGTACTATTTCATTGTATAAATGTACCACAATTTCTGTATCCATTCCTCTGTTGAAAGACATCTGGGTTCTTTCTAGTTTCTGGCTATTATAAATAAGGCTGTAATGAACACAATGGAACATATGTTCATGTTATATGTTGGAGAATCTTTTGGGTATATGTCCATTAGCGGTATAGTTGGGTCCTCTGGTAATACTATCTCCAATTTTCTGAGGAAGAGCCAAACTGATTTCCAGAGGGGTTGGACCAGCTTGCACTCCTACCAACAATGGAGGAGTGTACCTCTTTCTCCACATCTTCACTAGCATCTGATGTCACCCGAGTTTTTGATCTTAGCCATTCTGACAGGTATAAGGTGGAATCTCAGGGTTGTTTGGACTTGCATTTCCCTGATGACTAAGGATGTTGAACATTTCTTTAGGCCGTTCAATATTCATCATTTGAGAATTCATTGTTTAGCTTTGTACCAAATTTTTAATAGGGTTGTTTGATTCTCTGGAGTCTAACTTCTTGAGTTCTTTGTATATATTGGATATTATCCCTCTATCAGATGTACAATTGGTAAAGATGTTTTCCCAATCTGTTGGTTGCTATTTTGTCCTTTGTCTTAGAGGAGCTTTGAAATTTTATGTGGTCCTATTTATCTTAGAGCATAAGCCATTGGCATTTCTGTTCAGGAAATTTTCCCCTGTGTCCATTTGTTCAAATTTTTTCCCCACTTTCTCTTCCATTAGTTTCATTGTACCTGGTTTTATATAGAGGTCCTTGGTCCACTTGGACTTGAGCTTTGTACAAGGAGATAAGAATGGATGGATTTGCATACTTCTACATGCTGACCACGAGTTGAACCAGCACCATTTGTTGAAAATACTGTCTGTTTTCCACTGGAAGGTTTTAGCTAGTTTGGCTAAGATCAAGTGACCATTGGTATGTGGGTTCATTTCTGGGTCTTCAATTCCTTTCCCTTAATCATCTTCCTGTCTCTGCACCAATACCATGCAATTTTATCACTATTGCTATGTGATACATCTTCAGGTCAAACATTTTGATTCCACTAGAAGTTATTTTATCATTGAGAATAGTCTTAGCTATTGGTTTTTTTGTTATTTGAAGTGAATTTGCCAATTGCTCTTTCTAATTCTATGAAGAAGTAAGTTGTAATTTTGATGGGGATTCCATTGAATCTGTAGATTGCTTTCAGCAAGACGACCATTTTTACTATATTAATACTGCCAACCCATGAGCATGGGAAATCTTTCCATCTTCTGAGATCTTAGATTTCTTTCTTCAGAGACTTGAAGTTCTTGTCACACAGATCTTTTACTTGCTTAGTTAGAGTCACACCAAGGTATGTAATAATATTTGTGACTGTTGTGAAGGGTGTCCTTTCCATAATTTCTTTCTCAGCTCGTATATCATTTGAGTATAGGAAGTCCACTGATTTGTTTGAGTAAATTTTATATCCAGACACTTTGCTGAAGTTGTTCATCAGGCTTAGGAGTTCTCTGGTGGAATTTTTGGAGTCACTTAAATATACTATCTTATCATCTGCAAGTAGTGGTGTTTTGACTTCTTCCTTTCCAATTTGTGTCCCTTTGACCTCCTTTTTTGTCTAATTCCTCTTGCCAGGACTTTGGGTACTATATTGAATACATAGGAAGAGACTGGGCAGCCTTGTCTAGTTCTTTGATTTAAGTGGGATTGCTTCAAGTTTCTCTCCATTTAGTTTGATGTTGGCTACAGGTTTGTTGTATATTGCTTTTAATACGTTTAGGTATAGGCCTTGAAATCCTGATCTTTCTAAGACTTTTAACATGAAGGGGTGTTGAATTTTGTCAAATGCATTCTCAGCGTATAATGAGATTATCATGAGTTTTTTTTCTTTGAGTTTGTTTATATAGTGAGTTACATTGATGCATTTCCACGTATTGAATGATCCCTGCATTTTTGGGATGAAGCCTACTTGATCAAGATGGATGATTGTATTAATGTGTACTTGAATTAAGTTTGCTAGAACTTTATTGAGTATTTTTGTGTGGACATTTATAAGGGAAGTTGGTCTGAAGTTCTCTTTCTTTGTTGAGTCTTGTGTGATTTAGGTATAAGCATAATTGTGGCTTCATAGAACAATTTGGGTAGTTTTCCTTCAGTTTCTATTTTGTGGAATAGTTTGAAGAGTATTGGTATTTAGTTTTTTTTTTTTTTTTGAAGGTCTCATAGAATTATACACTAAAACCATTTGGTCGTAGGCTTTTTTATTGTTGTTGTTATTTTTGGTAGATTTTTATTGGCTGTTTCTATTTATTCAGGGGTTATTGGAGTTCTTCTTGGTAGATTTTTTCCTTTGGTAAGTGTCCTTCCTTATCTTTTTTGATAACTTTAGGTTGAAAGTAAATTTTGTTCAATATTAGAATGGTTACTCCAGCTTGCTTCTGGAACCATTCACTTGAAAAAAATTTCTAGCCTTTTACTCTGAGGTAGTGTCTGTCTTTGTCACTGATGTGTGTTTCCTGATTTCCAGGGTGTTTGTACCAGCTTGTAATCCCATCAACAATTTAAGATTGTTCTTTCTCTGCATCGTTGACAGCTTCTGCTGTCACCTGAGGTTTTGATTATAGCCATTTGAATTCTTAGTCTAATACAATGTTGTACAGATTTCATTAATTTTATGACATTATTATTATCAATTATTAACCTTATTTATTGAGCAATGTTCTGTTCATATTGCCATTACATATGCTTATATCTCAAAGAATTATCCTATTCTTTCCCTCTAGCAGTTTTGGATAATGGTCATGTGTATAATCTACTGTAATTGATCACTAAGCAGGAGAGATAAATATCTAATTTAATTATACTATAGTGGATAACTAATTTTCATGGCCCCATTTATCAAGCAGTCCACTATTAATCATTTTTAGAATTTTAGTAGTTTGACAAAAATTAGAAATGTGAGCTTCTAACACAGATAATAAATAAATGCACTCACTGTACTTTAAGAGACCCTTTAAGAGATTCAAGTTTTTGTACCTATGTGTCAGCTAACAACTGTTTGCAATTCCATAGTCATAGGGTCTAATGCTTTCTTTTGGTTTTTGTGAGTACTCAGTCCACATGGTGCAAATTCAAATATGCAAGAATATATATATATATAAAAGTAAATACCAAAACCACTAAAGTAGATTATATAACTGCATGGACACATATCTGGAACTTCTAGTCTGTTTCACTGATCTACATAACTGTTTTGTGCCAGCTTCATGATGCTTTTGTTACATGGCTCTATAATAAAATTTAAAATTAAGAGGTGAGGAGAATCCAACATCTGTCCCAACGCTAGGAGTAACTGGGACCAGCGGGACCAGGTACACAGGAACTCCACTAGCCCAGTGGTTCTGGTTCCTTCTGGTCTGTCTGGGATGGTATCCTGAGCAGACCTTGGGCACAAGCTCCACAGCCAGTCCCACAGCACCCAGAAGAAGCTCCACTCCCAGGTGCTCTGACACACCAAGGATCAGAGGTGAGGAGGAACCAACATCTGAAGTAACTGGGACCAGCAGAACCAGGCACACAGTAACTCTGCCAGCCCAGTGGTTCTGGTTCCTTCTGGTCTGTCTGGTCTGGTGTCCTGAGCAGACCTTGGGCACAAGCTCCACAGCCATTCCCACAACACCCAGAGGAAGCTCCACTCACAGGTGCTCTAACAAGCCCAGGGTCATAGGATCCCAGAATCACAGGATTCCAGAGACACCTTGACTCTGAGGAGTTCTGACACAACCAGGATCACAAGAAAGACAGGATCCAGTCAGATTTAGCAAGGGCATGTAGCACTAGAGATAACCAGATGATGCAGGGACAAGCATAAGAAAATAAACAACATAAACCGAGGTTACTTGGCATCATCACAAACGAATTCTCCCACCATAGCAAGTCCTGGACACACAATCACAGGAAGGCTGAGCGTTTTGTACCTCCGTGGAATCCCCTGAAGCCTGACTGGCTAAGGGAATGTTCTCTTTGGCCAAACATTTCTATTCTTTCCTATTATGGGAAACTCATCATCTTACAAAAAATCGCCCCAAGCCAGGGAAACACATGCTCTACTGAAACATCATGGAATAAAGATAATCAAAAATCAAGGTCCTTTTTTTTGGAAAGAAGTCCTCAGTGTAGTGCCAGGTATGGCCAGGGATAATATTTATAGTCCGGACTCCTGGGCCCGAGTAGCTTCTCTAATCAAGAATAAAGACAGCCGAGAAGGAGGAATGCCCTCCCCTGATTTTTTGCCAATCTTAGGTGCAATTCGGCAATGCTTAGGGCTGTCTAAGACAGAACAAACCCATAGCTGCAACAGAGTTCCTAAGCTCTTGCAGTCAGACGAACCCAAAGACCAAGGTTGTAATAACCCCTCTATTTCAGATCTCACAGCCCTTACTCAATTGATAAAAGAAATAAAATCCATTTACCCAACCCTACCCCCTTATGCATCAGAGGAAACACTGAATCAGCCACCTGCCCCTCCCTCTTTCAGTCACAGGCAAAACCCCTGGGAAAGAACAAAGGAGCTATCATCTGCCTTTTCCCTCACTTCCCCTGCCCCTACCGAACCAGGAGATATCTCTCCTCCCACTTCTCCAAGCCATAGAAACAAAATACCTTCAAAAATCTGTAGACGAAGCCCCTCCTAACTCCATAGTGTCTTATACCCAACCATCTACCAAGCAACAACTTTGTAATTTTCAAGATTCCTTTTCCAAAACTAACTGTGCCTCCTGTGTTATGCAAGAGCCTGAGACAGAACTAGGTAATCAAACTGCTCAGGCATACTCAGTTAATATTAATCCTAGTCGAAATAAGCCACTTAACTGGTATCCACTACAAGCCTCAGACTTAAAGGAGCTCAGGCAGGCAGTGAGGGAAGATGGTATTCATGTGCCTTGGACAAAATCACTCCTACAGAGCCATATTGCTAATTTAAATACACCTCAAGATTGGAGAGATATTTGACATTCTTCCTCCCTGGCCCTATATTTTTGGAATGAGAAGCCTTATTTCAAGATGAATGTCATCAACAGATCAGGCAAAAACAGGGCAGAGGCAATACCCCATGGGGATTTAATAAACTCTTTAGCCAGGAAGACTTTTCCACTGGAGCACAGCAAGCCAACCAGACAGGAGGATACTATGAGCAATCCAAGCTTGGGATAGGCACACTCCACCCTCAGGGTCTCATGACCCCGCCTCCTCCCTGCTTTATCTCCATCAAAAGCACAGAAAACCGCTATCTGATTTTATTCTTAGAACTAAAATGGGTCTGGAAAGAAAAATTCTCAACCCCACAGCCAGAGAGCTCCTTCTTACAACCATCGTATTGGAAGGTATGACTTCTGAATCCAGACTAGCTTGCCAAGGCCTCTGAGAAGAGCACCACGATAGGTGAATTGTGGCCACCAAAGACATAGGAACCGTATTACACCAGATTACATCTATGGCTCAGGCATTTGTAACAGCAGTAAAAGCAGAAAGAATCTGCTTTAAATGTGGAGAAGGAGGACATTGGAAGAATGAATGCCCACAAAACTCTCTCCCCATTGCAGGTTCTAACCTCCCTAAGACAATCTGCCCCCGCTGCAGAAAAGGCTTCCACTGGAGGAAACACTGTACCGCTAAGTATGATAAAGATGGTAAGCCACTGGAACCTTTAAGCTCCAGATGGGAGAGTCCTCAGCCTTGAAAGTAAGAGGGACTATTGCTCCCATAGAAGCCTTATGGGTGTCCAGGAAAGCCTTATGGGTGTCCAGGATCTCAGAAGGCTCCCATCCGAAATTAACCATTAAAATAGACAACAAGCCATTCAAGTGCTTTATTGATACTAAAACAGACAGGACAATTTTAAGACAGCAAGAGATCCCACATAACTAGCAGTTGATCCCTGGGCCCCAGCTCTTAGGCATAGGAGGTACCGCCCATGCATTCATCACTAAACAAGCTTACCAATGGGAAGACCCAGATGGGGCTACGGCCTTATACACCCCCTGTTGGCTCAAGTAGCCATCAATCTTCTAGGGAGAGGTATTTTACAAGCCTTAGAGGTAGTTCTTACCACCCAACCAGAAAGAAGCAACATTACAATAGAGGATGTTACCTATACGGATAATACCCAAGGAGATCCAACCCCCCACCCCTCCAAGTCATCCCCAATCATAGGGGCCACTGTTATATTTAGTACTCCCTGCCTTGATTGGCTTTCTGATGAAGCTGTCTGGGTCCCACAGTGGCCTCTGTCAAGGGAGAAACTTAGAGTCCTCAAGCAGCTGATAGAAGAACAGCTGCTGCTACAACATCTCCACCCCTCCAGCAGTCCATGGAATACCCCTGTGTTTGCTATAAAAAAGAGTTCAGAAGGATGGAGGTAATTAACAAAACCATGCACATCTGTGGCTCCCCACAAAGAGGGCTACCCCACATCTCAGCCATCCCTACCAATGTTCCCCTGTTAGCAATAGATATAAAAGTCTGGTTTTTTCCATCCCTCTCTACCCCGAGACTGTGAACACTTTGCATTCTCAGTAACCCACATTAACAACAGACCAGCCTCAAGCTATGAATGGAATGTTCTCCCACAGAGAATGGCTAACAGTCCAACTATCTGTCAGGAAGATGTAGCCACTGCATTAAAACCCTATATAGACAAAAGACTCAATGTCTATCATTACATGGATGACATTTTATTGTAGGGGAGCCCTTCTGCCTCCCCTTCCCAACTAAAGGACCAGTTAATACCTTCCCTATCTGCTCTAGGATTCAAAATAACCCCTCACAAAATCCAACTTATTCCACCCATTTCATTTTTAGGAACAGAGATTTCCCTTATATCAATACGTCCCCTCAAACCCACCCTTTCCTTCCCTCAAAAATTAACTCTCGCCTCCCTTCAGAGCTTTTTGGGCAATCTCAATTGGCTTCGGCCCTGGCCCCCCTTCCTACAAGCACCATTCAACCCCTCTTCAACCTCCTGAAAGAGAACAAAAGTCCCTGCTCCCAGACAACACTATCCCCCGAGGCAATCCAAGCTCTAAACTCTGTCAATACAGCCCTAAAGGATATGGCTCTTGCTAGGTGTAACGCAGCAAAACCGATACAGCTCTAAGAACAAAAGGCTCAGACCAAGGAGTAGATCTTTCACATGCTTTACTTCCCTGGATACCACACATATATATAGTTTTGGGGGGTCATTCAGATTTCAGCAACAGTTATCTCTCATTGGTTTAGGCTGAGAATCTTTATTCGCATGTAAGAGGGCTTGACCAATATTACACACCTCTCCTGCTGGGGTCAGGTGGGTGGGCTGAAATCTGAGCCATTGGTCTCAGGCACAAATCACCAAATGCCTACCATCACTTCTGGGCAGATGCTCAGAGGGTCTCCAGGGTTCCAAGGTGGCTGTTCTCCTGGGCTCCAGCTGTCAGAATTGCCCATTGCCCCACAAAGAATTTCATAAATTCATTGTTTTGTGTATTTTGGGGTTTTGATTATTATGTAACAAGAGAAAAATTTTCTAGTCCAAACTATTTGGAGTTCTGTAGGCTTCTTCTATGTTCATTGGCATCTCTTTTTGAAGGTTAGGGAAGTTTTCTTCTATAATTTTGTTGAAGATATTTACTGGCCCTTTAAGTTGGTAGTCTTCATTCTTTTCTCTACATATTATCCTTAGGTTTGGTATTCTCATTGTGTCCTGGATTTCCTGGATGTTTTGGGTTAGGATATTTTTGTATTTTACATTTTCTTTGACTGTTTCATCAATGTTTTCTACGGTATTTTCTGCACTTGAGATTCTCTATTCTATCTCTTGTATTCTGCTGGTGATGCTTGCATCTATGGCTCCTGACTTCCTTCCTAGATTTTCTATCTCCACAGTTGTCTCTCTTTGTGATTTCTTTATTGTTTCTAGTTCCACTTTTAGGTCTTTGATAGTTTTGTTCAATTCCTTCACCTGTTTGGTTGTGCTTTCCTGTAATTCTTAAGGGATTTTTGTATTTCCTCTTTAAAGGCTTGTACCTATTTACCTGTGTTCTCCTGTATTTATTTAGTGGAGTTATTTATGTCCTTCTTCAATTCCTCTATCACCATCATGAAATATGATTTTAGATCCAAATCTTGCTTTTCCAGTGTTTTGGGGGTATCTAGGAATTGCTGTGGTGGGAGTACTATGTTCTGTTGATGCCAAGTAGTCTTGGTTTCTGTTGATAAGATTCTTGCATTTGCTTTTTATCATCTGGTGATCTCTGGTGTTAGATGTTCTTGGTGTCTCTGGCTAGAAATTGTTCCTCCTGTGGTTCTGCCTGTATCAGCACTCTTGAGAGATCAGCTCTCCCCTGGTAAGACCTGTGTGTATAGGGCTGTGGATCAACCGTCTCTCCTGGGTGCAGATGGATGAATGAAGGACCCTGTCCCAGTTGCTCTGCAGCTTCTGTGGCCTGTGCCTCCTGGATGGTCCCACCTTAGAATGTCACTCGAGAGAAAATGGCAATCTACCTGAGTCCTGGGGTCAAAGCACTCTCTGGAGACCTGCTCTCCCCTGGCAGGAAAGGTGCTCAGAGGGTTGTGGAACAGATGCACCTCCTGGTTGTAGAGGGAGGTAGAAGGACCCTGTTCCAGCTGCTCTGCTGCTTCTGCAACCTATGCCTCCTGGTTGGTCCCGCCTTTGGAATTTTTCATAATTGACTGATTGTATACTGGAAGTCAATTAATGCCATTAATCCTAACTCAGAACTTTTATCACAGGGAAGAAAATTCCCCCAAAGACACCTGTAGCAAATATGTTTTGTTATGCCATGTGAAGGCTCACAAGACTGGGAAAATGAGGGTCAGAATCAATGTCACAACCAGGAGTTCAGCAAGAGGAAGGATATAAAGATTAAGCAAGTAACTTCTTAGTAAGTATGAGAAGTCCCTGGAGATTCTGAGAAATTGTCCCAGGCATTCCCCTCCATGTACCTGGGCTTTCAGGCATGTAGGAGTTGGCCATCCTGGATCAATGGCCTCATTACAAAGTTTTTGTCCATTTCTTGCTGTGAGAATAAGTCCCATGGCCACATCAAATCTCATCCCCAGAAGATTATGACACATTAAATATAAAAGGTTTAAAGCAGCTAATTGTTTTTCCTGTCCAAGGCATTAAAGAATTTCCATCTTCTGTCATATTTGAGAAGCTGTGTCTATATCAGAGACTTGAATGGTTTTCTGCACCCTAGTGAATTAGCAGGCTAGTGTTTTCAGGCAATGAGAGACATGTCAGCACTAGTATTAAGTTAACCCAAGTACTGATGCCCTCTTATCAGCTGTTCGACAACATACAGTCAGCTTTCTCTTCAACAATTAAAGCATTATACCTATTCTTAGTTGTAATATTGCCAAAACTGTAAAGGTAGTTAGTTCTGCAAAAGTCTATAAGTATAACATAGGGATAGAAATTACATAAGACAGTGGAAGCAGCTGTGAAGTTCTTTCTCCAGCCTGCAGATGGATGCCATATAGTCAGCTGATCTGTAAAATTTGAATCATAAATTCATGGATGAACATTTAATTCTTTAAAAGTCTCTTTAAAAGTCCAACTAGTTAGTTGGCCCATTATGTGCTCCAGTGTATCCTGCTGATAAAGGGCAAAGCATCGCAGTAGATTAGATTTGGATATTTGATTGGGAGTTAAAAAGTAATGTTGTTTCACCTGTAAATTAACAACTGCATTGCCAAGAGTAGCCACAAGATGTCTCCATTTTGATTGTGTTCATTTTCCTAAATTGTTGGCCAAGGACCAGGGAAGAGGCCCATAGCTGAGTTTCCGTAATCAGTTGGGTGTTTTTAATTAATTACTTGACAAGTTTTTCAAATTTTAACCAATACTGATTAACTCACTGTCTTCTTTTTTTGTATTTGTGGCACAGTCTGGGTGCATTGTTCATGTTATAAACTTTTTTTTGTTTCTCCTTCTCTTCCTCCTTCTCCTTCTTCTCTAATCTTCCTCTCTGTACATGTCCTTGTCACCCTTCCCTTCCCCACACCTGCTCCTTCTGCTCTTCCTGCTTCTATACCTCCCCCTCATCTTACTGCTGTTGTTCATGTTCCTCTTCTTCTTTTCCTTTTGTTTCTTCTTATTCTGCTTCTTCACAATCCCTTTACATGGGACCTATTTTGTCACAACTAAAATATCTCATTTTGTAGGAGGAAGAAATCTGAAACAGAAGTACTATAAGAAAGGGGGCTCATATTAATGCAGGCTCTAATATACTCTTCCAAATATCTCATGTATTTCCTAGTGGGCTATAATCCTCTGATATTATGAACTGTGATTATTAAAAACTAGAATCTCTGGGTCTTCAATTCTGTTCTGTTGATCTTTCTGCCTGTCACTGTACCAATTCCATGCAGTTTTTTCACAATTGCTCAGTAGGACAGCTTAAGGTCCAGGATGGTGATTCTACCAGAGGTTCCTTTATTGTTGAGAATAGTTTTCCCTGTCCTAGGTTTTTTGTTATTCCAGATGAATTTGCAAATTGCTCCTTCTAAGTATTTGAAGAATTGAGTTGGAATTTTGATGGGGATTGCATTGAATCTGTAGATTGCCTTTGGCAAGATGGCCGTTTTTACTATATTAATCCTACCAATCCATGAACATGGGAGATCTTTCCATTTTCTGAGATCTTCTTCAATTTCCTTCTTCAGAGACTTGAAGTTCTTGTCAAATAGATGTTTTACTTGCTTAGTTAGAGTCACACCAAGGTATTTTATATTATTTCTAACTATTGTGAAGGATGTTGTTTCCCTAATTTCTTTCTCTGCCTGTTTATCCTTTTTGTAGAAGAAGGCCACTGATTTTCTTGAGATAATTTTATATTCAGATACTTTGCTGAAGTTGTTTATCAGGTTTAGGAGCTCCCTGATGGAATTTTTGGGTCTCTTAAGTATACTATTATATCATGAGCAAATAGTGATAATTTAACTTACAATCCAGCCTGATATAGCTGTCTCCTGAGAGTCTCTGACAGTACCCAATTAATACAGAAGTAAAGGCTCACAGCCATCCATTGAACTGAATACTGGATCCCCAGTGAAGGATCAAGAGAAAGGACCAAAGGTGCTGAAGGGTTTGCAGCCTCTTAGGAAAAACAACAATCTGAACTAAGTAGTAACCTCAGAGCTCCCAGGGACTAAACCACCAACCATGGAGTACACATGGTGGAACTGATTGCTCTGGCAGCATGTGTATAGTAGAGGATAGCTGCAGCTGGCTGGCTAGTCTGGGCCTCCCTCAACCCACAGGAGAAACAGGGTCCTAGTCAGGTCGACAAGGAGTTGGCAAAGAAATGATGGCAGAAACAACACATGGAAGTACAGGATCTGAATGTATTTCTTAAAAATGGCATCAGACTTTTACA